>VWZN01008362.1:67540-124410 GCA_013396955.1 Regulus satrapa | reverse complement strand
AAAAAAAAAAAAAATCGTAAAGAACTTAGCTTTATCTGCTAAAGGGATTCCATTATCATTCCATGTTAGACAAGGTGTGAGAAAGAAAGAACAAGTTACTGATGTAGGGGTTCTGCCTTTCCCTGGTATCCTGCCTTGCTGACTGGGGCACAGAGCAATGTGGCCAAAGAGGTGGGGAGCCACAAGGGCCATTCCTGGCTTCAGCAATCTCTGAGATGTGGACAACACTTCCAGAGAACCAGGGACCAGCTTGACTGGTCCATTTCTTTTCTGTCTCTCTCTTTTTTTCTTTTTCTTTTTTTTTTTTTTTTTTGTGCTTTGGGAGAGGGTTTTTATTAAAAAAATTAAAAAAAAAAAAACCCAACTTTATTCACAGGTGGGTATTTTTTAGCTGAAATAGTTTCACAGTGGAAGTAATCAAACTCTGCAGAGAGCTTTTCCTATCTTATATCCTCAGTTGTTCCTAATCCTACCATTACTTGAGGTTTCCTTCTAGAAAAAATGTCTTTATTTCATCCACTGCGTCGAGACTACAAACAAACTGGTTACTCTTCACTCTCCCGGGATGGCAACTCCCTTTGCAAGTCTGGAGACGTGGCCGCGATGCTCCATATTCCTGGTGCCACCCAGTGTTGAAAGACTGGAAGTGTCACTGCAAAGGCAGGCGCTTGGGAAGCCACAGGCGACGGGTGCCTCCGGCACATGTCCTGCAGCCAGGACCTCACTGCCACCTGAAGAGACCATGCGCTGAAGGTCAAAATTTTAAACCATCTTCTTTCACAGACAGCATGACTTCAGCTCCTTCCGATGGAACTGGGCCCTTCCAGTAGTATATAGTTCTTTGGCTCTGGTTCTTCTCTTTTCCTGATTAGTAATAAAAGGCAGAGGAAAACTTTCCTAGAGTGTTTCAAGGCTCTTGGTCCCAAATACTAAGGGGTTCTTTCTTTCTTTCTTTCTTTCTTTCTTTCTTTCTTTCTTTCTTTCTTTCTTTCTTTCTTTCTTTCTTTCTTTCTTTCTTTCTTTCTTTCTTTCTTTCTTTCTTTCTTTCTTTCTTTCTTTCTTTCTTTCTTTCTTTCTTTCTTTCTTTCTTTCTTTCTTTCTTTCTATCTATATCTATCTATCTATCTATCTATCTATCTATCTATCTATCTATCTATCTATCTATCTATCTATCTCTTTCTCTCTCTCTCTCTCTCTCTCTCTCTCTCTCTTTCTCATAATGGCTTTGGGGATCAGTCAGCCCAGACATACAGTTACCCCACAGTGATTCACTACCCTCATACACAGTTTCATCCAAGAGGCGTAGTGTGGTACCTCCATTACACCATCCAGAGCTTTTGCAGACAGGTAAGAGATGTGGGTCAGTGCATGTACATTTCAGAGTATTGTGCTGACTGAGTCACTAGAAGAAAGTTTAGTCTTTCTTTAGTGATCAGTTGACAGTTTGTTGCTTTAAAGTATGAGAAAATTATCTGACCTAAGAGAGGAGCACAAGCATCTCTAAGATTGCTACTGCCCACTTCCCAGATCCCAAATCAAACTTTTCCCCACCTTTCTTTTCCTTTTTTTCATATCTATCTCAGCTCTTCCAGTGGCCAGAGAATGTGGCAGAGCATGATGCACAACACCATTTAACTGGCCTATTGCCCTGTGATCCACCAGACCACATTCAATCTCTTTGTCAAAGGATTCCTGCTCCTCGTACAGAGTCATAGAATATCCTGAATTGGAAGACATCCACACCATGTTCCTGAGTGTTGTCCAAATGCTTCTCAGACTCTATCAGGCTTAGTGCTGTATGCACTTACCCAGAGAGTCTGTCCAACCACTCTTTGGGTGAAAAACTTTTCATCTGTATCTAACCTAACACCCCCATCCCCCAAAACACATGGATCAGCTGTCTCAGGGTAGCTACAGAGGTAAAAACATGTTGAGGCTTCTGGACCACAGTAAGTGGTTTTTTCTTGGTTTGCCAGGGCAATGAAAGTCTTCCCCTTTTCATTCACACTTTACAGTCATTCTTTGTCCACAGATCTCTTGCTAGCTATCTACTGCTTTCTTTCCTAGGTCTTCACAAAACAATCACAGAACTGTTATTGCTGAAGGAAGACATGGTTTTGTCCTATATCTATTTTACTCTTTTAGAGGCTGTTACATAGTGGTGACAGAAGTTGTGACAGCTCTTTTACTGTGTTTTACAATACTTGTTCCCTATTTTATTTATACTGATTTTGACACAAGCCTGTCTCAGCAGTAACTCACTGCACTGCCACCAGACAGTCTGACAGCACGTATAAGCCTAGATTTGCCTTCCAAAACCCCAGGCAAATGAGCAGTCATGGGTTACAAGGAGTAGTTTTGACTGAAATGCCTTACATTTTGGTAGTTTGTTAATGCATGGACACTGTCATAAACTCTCAGTTGCAGAAAGGCCTTTTCCAGTCCTGGCTCCTAGAAGGATGCCAGCAGCAGTACAAAGCAGCAATAAATCAATCAGCCAGCCAGTCTATAAGTGCATTGCATAACCAGGTAAACAAACAAGTACTAGGCACCCTAAAACACTGTAGATATTTTCCCCTTGTCAGGCCAAGCCTTTCCAGAGAATCAGTGGGGGGTATAGGAAAGGTCACCAACTGCCTGGATAAATCTCACCAAAAAGCAACAGCCAAACAGCAGTGGCTCCCTGAGAAGAGAAGGACACAGTCTTTTAGGGAATAAAACCAATATTATAAAGATGCAATAAACCAATATTTCAGCATAAATACTATAAACTAAGAAAATGTTGAAAAGGAGGATAATGAAAGTATTGGTCTTTTTTCTTGGTTCCTTACAGCTGCAGAGGTCTCTATTCTCTTTTAATACATAGGAGTTCTGGAAGAAAACACTTATCTAACGTGGTGGATATGAGTATGGGTGTAAAGTAATAGGTTCTCCCTATTACTAATAGGTCCTCCCTTCGAGGAGAAGAACTCAGGGGCACTGCTTAATGTGAAGCTCAACACGAACCAGCAAAATACAATTGCAGCCCAGAAAGTCAAATGTTTCCTGGTCTGCTTCAACAGATACGTGGCCAGCAGGGTGAGGAAGCAGATACTCTGCCTCTACTCTGCTCTCTTGAGATGCCACTTGGACTATTGTGTCCAGCTCTGGGATCCCCAGTATGAGGAAAACATGGGCCTGTTAGAGCGAGTCCAGAGGTTGGACACAAAAATGATGAGAGAAACAGAACTTCTCTCCAATAAGAAAAGGCTGAAAGAGTTGAGGCTGTTCTTCTGGAGAAGAAAAGGCTCCAGGGAGACCTTCAAACAGCCTTCCAGTACTCAAATGGGGCTTACAGGAGAGATGAAAAGGTACTTTTGATGAAGAGAAATACATGTTAGGACAAAGGGTGATAGCTGTAATCTGAATAGTAGTGTAGGTTTGGATGACATATGAGAAGGAAATTATTTACTGTGTAAGTGATGAGGCACTAGCACAGATTCCCTGGAGAAGCTGTGGATGAACATCTCTGAAAATGTTCAAGGCCAGATTGGATGTGACTGAGAAATCTCGTCTAGTGGAAGTCATCCCTGCCCATGGCAGGGGTGTTGGAAATAAATTATCTTTTAGGTCCTTTCCAACCCAAACTATTCTATGATATCTTTGAACTAAAACCAATGCGCCAGGAGTGCTCAGCACATCTTTGTTACCTTGTTAAACATATGGATTTTAATAAAAAGATTATGGTAGCAACAGCAAAAACTCTATACCTGTGAAAACAGGAGTTAATAAGGGTAAATATGGCCAAGCAGATGGCTTTTATTTAGGAAACTAAATGAGATCCCCCCCACAGTCCCTTTATTAGCAACATTATATAAGTAAACAAGTAACTAACAGCAAATTACTGGAGTAGACAGTAAGCACCTGAGGATAAACTACTTTAAGTGACAAATAACCTTCACAGAGACACATTGAATTAATTGAGGTGGTTGGGTTACTCAGACAGAAGAGGAGAGTGCTGGACTAATTTTTCCTTGGGACAACAGGGTTCTTATCCTGTTGCCCTGTGACTGTCCATCAGACTGACATGTTTTCAGCAGTACTCACTGAAACACTGACGATATTTGAATAAGCTGCTCGTATGAAACTTCTGCAGTTTTCATATAAGGAAAGTCTTGGCCCATATTGAATAACTGATAAATTGCTTTCTGCCCTTTCCCAGCAAGGATTCACTTGCTTTTGGGAACCTGCAGGAGGGAGACAGCACTATGCGTGTCTGCGCCAGCTAACACCTCCCTGCAGAAAAACTCACGGAGATTTTAGGCTCAGAAGTTGTTGCACGTTCTCAGTCTGAAACTGTGGAGTGCTAAGCATATTCCAAGCTACCTATGGACTAGTGTAGCTCTGATTAACACCATCCAGAAAGACCTGAGCTGGGCAGCCTCAAGAGCAACCACTTATTCTGTTCTTCAGGGCAAAACAGCACACAGTCACTTAGATTTGTGCAGTCACTTAAGACCAAACATGAAGAAATATTAGCTATGCTGTAAATCCCAATGATAAAAGATGTATGTACCCAAGTACAATAAGATAAACATAGTCTGTGTGCCCTCAAAAGGACCTGCTCTTTGAAAAACTATTGTATTTTGCCATCAGAAAAAGATCATCACAGAGAAAGAAACCAAAAAATGCCCGAAGGGAGGGAAAAGGATCATTGGTCAGTGGTAAATGCAGAGATAGAACAATTCAGATTATAACAGAAAGGGGAAAGAGTTTCATTTTCTTCCTGATCTATTCTTAATATGCCAAAATGAATTAACAGAGTCTTTTGATACACTAAGTACTTAAGACTTTATTTATCTTTCTTAAGAGAGAACGATTACTGAGGAGATGCAGCCAGGGGAGCATGCAACACTGAAACAATAACCTTTGCTAAAATACTTGGAAGAACAGAACTACAGCTTGAACTCTGTCATTGAAAATTAAAGGTTAAAGGTTTATTGCCCATTACAACTGCATGGTAAGAAAACAGAAGAACTTGTGTTGACATTCGTATGGCTAAAAAATGGTTTGCAGAATTATAATTTGACAGTTCTTTGAGTTTCATGGTAGCGAGGACAAATCTATATGGCTAAAGACTAAGGATAGCTCTTAGGTCTCTGGATGTAAATAAGTTGCACCTGCAATTTATCAGATTCATATCTCAATTTGGCATATGTATTTTGCTGCTTTAGTTTAGAAAACTTTGCAAAACTTTAGGTAGTGTTGTAAAGTACAGTATTAGTGAGGAATCAGGAGAGAAAACACTGACAAATAAACTTCTGAACAAGTTCTGAAAGGTTTGCAGCACAAACTCCACAAGATCTTTCTGAAATGGCACTTAAGACTCTCTGACTCCTCTTCTACTGCTTGAAAGGTGCCTTAGTACACACAAATGTATGTACTGCTGCATTACCTGCATGCACTGCCAGCCTCCCAAAAGCAAGGTGCCACAAATCATATGCAGGGATGTTTAAACTCCATTGCCTAACCTTTACCAAAGGAGGCAAGAGGCTCTAGAATTAAAATGTGTCTTCTGTGCCTACCACGTAATTCTTGCACAACCTCCCTGTACAGCTATGCTGTGGGACAACTGAAAACTTATACTTTTCTTCTGCAGAGGATGCCTCTAGACAGAGGAAGCATCTGCAGTTGCTTTGGCTTGATTTCAGCTTTTTGAATCAAATCCTATCATTGTTTAGCACACATCCATTGTGTGCAGCACTTGGGAGAGCAGTGTCTGGTAGCCTGAGGCAGAATTTCTAGCTTGTCACAAAAAACATTCAGCATAAGCACCATACGATAACTAATCAATGGTCATTAAAGCAAGACATAGCCATGATGTCTGTTACGCTGATTAAAGCCTTTTCATGGCATTTTAATCACAGTATTGCCATGCCAGGATTTCCTTTTAATTAAAACAAACTTTGTGGCCTGCAAAATGCTTTATGGTGGATTTTTCCCCAGACTCCTGAGAGTCCTAATGATTCCTAATGATTCTTTCTCTCTCTCTCAATGACAAATGAAAGCAGCACTGGGATTAAAATAGTACCTAGATCAGGAGCCTCATAAATGTCAAATGCAACATTATGGTTTGGCTTAAGCTTTGGTCCAGACATCAGGCAGTATTACTACACCAGAACATTCACTCTCCAGAAAATGCAACAGGACTAACGGTTTCTGAAATAAGAAGACATGAAGTAAAAAAGGAAAATAAAAGAAGGGAAGGAGGAAATCTACCACGTCTGGTAGAAATAAAGAAGAACATCTTATTTTCTAGAAGAGGAAACTCATGATTTAAAGCACGATTGAAGTAACTCGCCTTTGTCCCCCCCAAACTGTCTGGCTAGCTATGGTGGGTGGGAGGGAAAAGGGGAGTCCTTCATGACCTAAGATAAAAGACCAAAGGGGTTGCTTTCCCTCCAGGCTAAGTAGATGTTTATTCCAGGCTGGAATCCGGGAGGAAAAGGAACCCGGGAAAAGGGTTTCCCGGGAATTTCAAACCTCGGGAGAGGGGCAGGGTGACACATCACACCAGCCAATTTCAGGGCCAAGGAGGGGAAAGGAAAAACACGTCACACATGGGGGAAGGGATTACAGAGAAACCAGGGATCATTAGGTATGTGCACCACCACACACGATGATTTTTAAGTCTATACTTAAATTGAACTGATAGGATTTTAATTTTTTATAAGGAAAATGAAGTGTTATCCTGCTGCATGTTTAGATGTTTTGAACATCAGACTCTAAGGTTCATTTTTAAAACATGTCTGGGTATTTGGGAACATATCCTCAGTGATACTTAGGTATAAAACTTTGACTGAAGTAACCAGCAGTGAAGGGAAAGGGAAAGAAGCTGAACAGGGGCTATAGTGATTCCTCAGCCCTCTCAAAGACTAGTGGGAGTAACAGGGGCCTGAGAACTGTGGTTTTTAGCCCCAGCTCCTGGCTGGTGAGGACAAGGAATATTTGAGATGTCTGTGGTGCATGGAGCAAGAGATGGGGTATTCAAGAGAGCAGAGGGTATTTCCCTTTAGGAGCCCCTTATGTTCTCACAACAGAACATGAACAGAGATGTGAGTTAATACCCCAGAATTTCTAAGTCAAAGCAGTTGCTCTCCAGCAAGGGATAAAACATATCCACAAGACCAACTTTGGCTCATGACCTGCCATGGCATGCTAGTACTCTCTAGGTTTTTAATATGGCATAGCAAAGTAAGCTGTAACTGCAGTGGCAAGCTAAGGGAAAGACTTAAAACATATCAAAATATAGATATATGTGGTTTTTACACATAAACTTTCAACTTCATCCTTTTTTTTCCAAGCCTACCCTGTTCTAGTTTTTGCACTACAGCATCTGAATTTTACAGGTTTACCTCACGTATGCTTTTCACATGTCATGCCATCTTCAGCACTTTTCAACATTCCAGCAGCATTACTTTACAGCTTAAAGCTTACACTTGGTTGCTACCCAAAGCAACCCTCCTGAGAAAGCCCATGCATTGTAACTTTACAGAAATGCCATGAATTCCAGGTGAACATTTTTCTAACAAGTAAAATCAGTTTAATATTTTCTTGGTAAAACTATAGCTGCTGCATATGTCATCCTGTTCATAATTCATTCACTTGCATTGAATGATAGGGGCCTTACAAGTAGCAAGTTTCTTCTCATTGTATGTCTGCTGAGCTGAAAATGTTTTAAAGGCTGACACCTACAATGACCCCATTTCAAGAAATTGTTATTTCAGTCAGCTAATCCATATCTGTTGTGTGCTAGTTTTGTCTGGGATGGAATTAATTTTTGCTTTACTGACTAAGCTGCCCTTATATGAACCCAGGAGTTTTCTTCGCTTTTATTCTTCCAGTTCTCTCCACCATCCTGACATTGGGGGGAGCGAGTGAGTGGTTGCATGGTACTTAGCTGCCAGCTAGGTTCAAACCATAACAGTCCTTTTTGGCTCACAGTATCAGGCTCAAAGGGCTCAAGGTAATGACAGGTTTGTTTGGAATGTGCTAGACTGACTTTATCACTGTTCTTGCTGTTTAGCTATTAATTGACAGCCTCAGTGAGGCTTGCTTGCCAGGCTGTAAATTAGAGCCTAGTGTTCCTTGGTGGCTGCTTTTTACTTTCACTGCTCACTGCAGAGCTGTGCTGCTTATCACCAGCAGGAAGCCTCTGGACCAGTGCAGAAAAGCCTTGCAAGGAGCAGTGCAAGTGCAGCAGTGACCCCCCACCTGGGCTGACTTTGGTGCCCAATGAACTCCACACAACACACCACCCTCCTGCCTTGAGTGACCACCAAAACAGATGGAGCCCAAACTCCTAGACTAAATTAACACAGAGGACATTTGCGGATGTTTTATATGTGCTTTGCAGTGGTGGTCTAAAGACCAGGGGAATGAGACATGTGTATCAAAGGATGGGAATGCTGGTGGGTTGTTACTAAGGGTGTATTGGATAGTGTGGGGCATGAGCAGGACATAAATGGTATGGGTGGAGAATGAGCTGACTCTGGCTGGAATAGAGATAATTTTTCACAGCTGCTATGGGGCTGTATTTTGCATTTCTGATGGAAACAGTGTTGATAACATGGGGACCAATGAGGATGCTCAGGATGCACGAGAAGGCAGGAGGAGACACAGCTGGGACAGTTGGCCCCAGCTGACCTGATGGATATCCCATGCCATACAGCATCATACTCAGCCTATAAAATCTATGGGAAGAAGAATGAAAGGGGAGATATTCACAGTGATGGCATTTGTCTCCTCAAGTCACAGTTACATGTGATGGAGCCATGGAGATGGCTGAACACCTGCCTGACCATGAGGAGTGGTGAATGAATTCCTTGCTTTGCTCACTTGTGTGGTTTTTGCTTTACCTATTAAAATGTCTTTATCTCAACCCACAAGTTTCCTCACTTTTGCTCTTCCAATTCTCTCTCCAATCCCAACAGAGGGGGAGGGAGTGAGTGGTTTTGTGGAACTTGGTTGCTGCCTGAGGTTAAACCACAACATGTTGCCACACAAATCATTCCCCACAGTATTGCTTTTGGTGATAAAATAAAATGGCAGTTTTTAACAAGATCAGGAGAAAAGATAGCAAACTACTTAATCTCTTCTGTCTCAAGGGGCTGAGACTTTTTGGAAGCACAAGCTTTAATATACCACCAGGACTAAATAATTTTGCTACTTAAAAACCCCATCAGAATTCTTCCTACTTGGCTCTTGCCACATGGACCTGGACAAAAGGATTGTTTACGCAAGAATTATTTGAGTAAATACAAATTACATAAAAATGACAGATCATTAATCTGAAGTTGCTCATTGGCTACCACATGTGCTGCTTGGGAATTTAGCATGGTAACTTAGAATATTTTCCTAGTCTTGAATTTGCTCCTGAAATTACATTAATGAGATAAGGCATTTGTCAGTTTAATGTTAACAGAGACAATAGTCTCCTAGATAGTGTAGTTTATGTTACAGACCCAGGCTTTACACTTACTTTTTGATAAAGAAGCAGGCAAAACATATCTAGTGATATCTGCTGCTCTGTTTTCAGAATCCCCTGATGCAAACAGCTTATTTAATATGATGCATTGTAGTGCCAGTATTTGTGGTTCTCAGCAGGATTTAGGAGTTCAAACACTGAAAACTCCACAGGGGAATTTTACTTTCCTGTGTCTTCTTTTGATGGGCTGGTTGGTTGGCTTTTAAAAAAATAAAGAAAAGGACAAAAAGAGTGAAGCTTAAATACAAGGTTTAGAAAAATTTAAACCCTAAATGATAAATCAAGCAAGTGCTTCAGCGGAGTAACACAGACATAGCTTCAAAGAGAACACAATAATGCTGTGGTTTTGCTTCAAGCTCAGCATTCTTCCTTTCTCAGCCATGCAGTTGTATAAAGTCAATATTGGCAGCTTTTCCACCCTGTTTCTTTTAAGGTGTTTTCAGTGACAGACTGGCAGCTCCTCTGCTTTTCCTAAGGCGCCTAGAGATGCCTTTCCTCTGAGTTTGGCTGGCAGGTACAGCAGATCCCATTCTGGCAGGAGGTATTACAAGTGGTGGTTGTTCTGCCAGAGGGTAGTGAGTCCTGGGAGTCCTGGGAGTCCTGGGACCAGGAATGGGTCTCAGCAGCCAGGTCTTCCCCTGGGGCACCAGCCACTCCGCATGTGGTACAAAGCTCGGAAGTGCAGTGGAGAGCTCTGGGTTGGGGGCAAGCCTGAGGAGCTCAGCATGGAGACCCACCATCCAGATGGACCCGCCAGAGCTCTGGGGAGAAGCGTGAGCAGAGCTGGGTGCTGTGGCAGCTTGCCTGCTCAGGGAGGCTGAGTAAGGCTGCAATGAGAAAGATCCTCACTGTTCAACAGCTCAACACCTGTGTTACTGTGTGAGGAGAAAGTGTTTGGACAGTCACTGCTCGCCCAGGGACTGCAGACCTCTTGATCCTGCTTTCACATGTCCTTGTCTCACTGTATGCCTCTCCCCAGTCATCTGAGACAGCAGTCTCATCCCTATGCTCAGCTTTCATCCCAGTGCTTTTCCTCCTGCTCTGAACATGTTTTGCATGGGTGCTCCACCTGGACAGACCCCAGCAGGGTCGAGCTGTCATTATGCTCTTCTGAATTTACAAATGCCTCATATTTAATTCACCTGCTCTTCTTCCTCAGGTATTGAGAAATTTTCTTGTATTTCTTTCTGAGTCGGATGAGAAGAAATAAAGTAAAACCTTGTGCTGCAGGGACTGGGGCATGAGCTGTGGCAAAGGAGGCAAGGTTTGGACAAACGTATTTTCTGTCTCTTCAGCAGGAGGCAAAGTAGAATTTTCCACATTCACAGAGCTGTAGCTTGGTCTGACCCCCACACAGTGCTGATGTCTATGGAAACTGTGTCCCCTGTGGAGCATCCCAGACATTCTAAAGCAGAGCACCAACCAATTGCACCTCAGGACATAGAGGATACCCTATCCTCCCCCCAGTAGGTAGGAGGGGACTTCAGAGACAGGGGAACAGAGGAAGGTCCCTGCTTGAGGTGGTAGGCGAATCCCCTCCCTCTCCTTCCCAGGTGCTCTTATGAAATAGTCATGAGGCTCTGTAAACCAGGGCCCAGGAAAACAATGAGGTACATGAAGGACAATCTGGGGGGTAGCCTAGGGTTAGTCAGCATGGTTTAAGAGATGAGACAGGAAGAGATGATGGCTCCATTTCAGAAAGAGACAACAGTGCCATAGTAGAGCCATACCTGCCCCTTGGCCTGTTCCTCCAACACAAAAACAAAACTCTATGTCCATGTTTAGAGCAGAGAACACATAGGGTGTGGGGTAATCCAGCATGTTAGGACTGCAGCTCTCCACAGGCTATGACCTTGGGCCTTCACTTCAATGGGAAACTTCTTTTCCATCTCCCCCCAGCACAACGTCTCCTGCATTGGTCAGATTTTCTTTGGATTAACCTTTTTTCTTTTGGACACACCTGGTGAAAGTAAAGACCACAGCAAATACTGCTGCTCAGACAGCTAGATAATGACATCTCCATCCTTGCAGTCACTGAAAGCTTAGTTTGCCACAGCTGATGCTGGCCATTCTCAGCTGCTGGAGGCCATCAGGGCAGTCTGGGATGGGCTTGAGTTCTTAAGTTTCATCCATCCATCCATCCATCCATCCATGGCTTCACGCAGAGCTGCCACAGAGCATTAAAATGTCACTTTAAAGGTGATTGCAGGATGTAGGTCAAGGTGTGCCAGAACAGGCCGACAGACTGGGAAACGCTGAGCCTAGTCCATCACCTATTTCAAGTGTAACCAGGTGTGTGTTGAGGAGGAGAAAAGAAGAAGAGGGGAGGATGGAAATTTTTATAATCCATCAGAATTAATCCAAGAGAAAACTAAATTCTTCCAGTCTCATCCAAGGCACACAAGTTTGGTTTTACTCACAAAACTTCCACTTTTTGCTTTGTAATATGTTCCCAGCAAAACATAAAGCCATAAATCACAGAGCAGGGGGATGATTGATTTCCCTTAATGAAGGAAGACAGTAGGAGGAGAAGGTAAATCATACCGATTGGCTTGATTTGTAGCTACAAAAGCGATGTCCCAGCCTGCATACACAGACAAAATGTTCAACTTCCAGTTCTCTCTGGACCATTGCTGCTCAGTCCTGTTATTTGCTGCATTCCTATAATCGCTGCTGCTCAAACTTCCTGCTGATACACCACAGTTACTGCCAGTTCTTTTGCTCAGAGGAAACCTTTCTGTTCTGTAGAGGAGGGAAAAACCTTAATGACAATCCTAGTGCTCACCAGTGTAGATCTCTGCTCAGTGTTACAACTTGCACAGTGGACCACACCACTTTGTCCCAAACCTGGTGGTGCTGAACTCAAGAATAAGATATTGTGGTCCTGAAGACCTGGTACCAGCAGTACCCATTTGTTTATATGAGCTGAGCAGGGGATCACCAGAGCTCCCTCCACTGCAGCTGCTGCAGTGTCTCCAGCAGCAGTTGGAGCTGTAAACCTCTGTCTACAATCCCAGTCGTCATCTTCTTAACCCCTTGGGGGCCAACTGTCTGCACTCAACGCCCCTGAACCCAGCTGTGATACAACCCTGGTGGCTGTGTGGCTGTGACAGGCTGCTGAGGCTATTAGAGTTACTAGGAAGCCTTGGGACATCTGCAGAACTGAGCCAGGAAAGGCCACAAGGGTGACACCACAGGCACACAGGGCAGCTGAGATAGCATCACTACCAGATCAAGGGTTTGTGAGAAAAGCCCTACCACTGGAAGGTATAAAACACTCAAAAAGAAGAAAGGGAGGGGAAATAAGGAAACTCCACACCATGGAGGATGTGCTCTGGGGCTGCAGAGACCAGCTCTTCCGCTGAGGTGATGACTGTGCAGCAGAAAAGGGGCTGGCTGCTCTGTGGGGGCTGGTAGCTCCCTGCATTCAGCTGGGCAGCTCATGTTCACTACCAAATATTAGCTTTGTTCTGCACAGGTCTGTGTGTCCTGCTTGCAGCACCTCTTGCACATGCAAACAGTGACCCCAGAGGGGGGCTCATTTCTCTCTGGGGCTCCTGTGCTAAGCACCACAAACCAGGTACAAACAAGGCTGCTCCCAGGGAGAAGACAGACACAGCAAAGTTTAGGATCTGAGTCATCCAGTATGAGCCTAGCCCGAGCAGCTGGTGAACTGCATGGGTGAAAATTGCTCCAGAGGAAGCAGAAGAAACATATACAGTGCCAGGAGAGCACTAAAGTCAGGACTTATTGAGGTTGGCAATGGGCTTTGTGGAAAGTTGAAGCTACATTGACTACTAAAAATGATAAAGGGAAGGCTTGGAGAGAAAATTGCAGAACTAGGAAAAGGAAATATGAATTTCAAGTAAGAAACTGAATTACTAAAGAATTGAGGCAGAAACATGCCTCTGCAGCAGAGGTCCTCATTCACACCAGAAGGGAAGCAAGCCCAGGCAGGATGTGATAGATGGCTTACAGGAACTAATAAAGCAGACGTTGAAATCAAGATCCAACTTGGCAACAAGCACCTGCAAGGACAATGGCTAGAGAGACTAAGTGGCATGGATCTGAAGCTTTGGTTTGCCAGAGGATGACTGAGTCTTTGGAATATCCATCCAGGCAGTGGCTGAAGCCCTCCAAGATTCCAGGGGGGACATTAACGCCTGGGCAAGGGAAGGGAGGTAGGTGGTCTGATCCCAGGCTGGCTCATGTGCAGCCATCAGGTTCTTCTTTCCCCTCTGACCTCTTGTCAGCAAAGCTCTGGACCCCTGACCCTCCTCACGTCCCCAGTCACCACTGGCACAGAGCTGCTGCTGAGGAGATGGAGGCCATGTTTGACCCAGACAGCAGTCAGAGTCTGGCACAAGCTAGAGCTATGTGGTGGTTGCTGCAACCCTGTGTGGATGTTGCTGCAACCCTGTGTGGATGTTGCTGCACAGGAGTGGTGGGACTTCCAAGAGCCCTGGGAATAGCTGGGAGTGATCAGCTCCCAGTGCAGCTCTGTCAAACCTCTTCTGAGTGTCAGCAGCACTGGGGGAAGAAGCTGTGGGAGAATAGCAGGGCCTACTGCAGAGGACTGCAGATGCACTTTTGCTCTCCCTAACAGGGTGCAGGCATTCTGTCTGGAAGAAGAGAAAGCTGAGCAAGGACCAGAGGGGTTGGTTTTAACCCCTTGGGGTTAAACCAGGAATGCAGGTACTGAATACCAGAGCAGTTTTCATGCAGGAGGCACTGAGACACCAACCTAATGCTGAGGTTCAAAACTGAACCTGCAATGATGGATGAATTAGTACCAACTGCTAAGGCAATTACTGAACCTGTAAATCAACAGCATTTGACTCAGCTCTAGCTTAAGAGAAAAATCATTCTAGAAGAATAGTTTTGCCACGCACAGATAGCTAGAAGATGCAATGAGAAAGAATAGGGTCTGTAAAACAATCCAAGGAGCAACAATGTCACTAATTTCTTAGAAGAAACAATGTCACTAATTTTTTCCAAAGAAAAGAAGGTTAATGGAGAAAACCAGTACTTCCAAGTAGAGGCAAAGGCCAGAAATTTTGCAGAACACTGGAGGCAGAAACCGAAGAGGGAATTTCAGCTGATCATGGAGCTGAGGACTTGAGGTGAAAACATAAATGCTGGCAGAGAGGCAAACTTTACTGCCTTTTTTAAGAACAAGAACCCGAATGAATTAAACCACAAAAGCTGGAAAAGGAACAAACCATAAAGCCTGACCCAAAAAAAGACCTGATGCCTCTAAGGATGCCCACCTGCTCAAAACCTCCAGCTACTCCTGCCCACACCCATCCATACTTTATGGCAGGCAACAAGCCTGCCTGAAGCACTGATCACAACAAATTGAATGGAAATAGTCCCAAATAAGAGATGTCCTCAATCTTCATTCAGGCTTTGAGAAAATGTGCTCATAGGGGCTGGAGTGAGCAGGGGAATCTCTGCTCTGGAGCTGGGGCACGTTCTGCCTCTCCCTTGGAACTGACCTGAGTGTCTGCAGGGCTGTTCCTTTCACATTTTGTCATTCCTCTCTCTGGCTCCAGTTGCACAGCATCTTTCCCTTCTTAAATATGTTATTCCAGAGGTGATTTCCAAAAAATGTGCAATTTCTGCCTCTGCACATGGTGTTTGCTTTGTCTCTATTCCCCATAATCTCTTTTGAATGTGTATATGGGCGTGTATCTTGGATGCATAGGAAAGTATGTTATACAAATCATGCTGCAGCATGAAAAATCCAGTGAGCCAGAGTGTTCTTTTACACAGTAGTGACTATAGTGGCAAATATTTAGTGGCAAATATTTTAGCAGGTCCACACTACCCTGTGTCTGGAAACTCTCCATATAAGTAATTTTAATCTGTCTCTCCATGGGAAGGGTTCGGAAGCCCTGAGATTATCCCTGGCTATCTCCATGTTGTCAATAAGGTGTTCACAGCTGCTCTCACCCTTTCAAAGGCTATCCTGTCTTAAACTTGGTCTTGTGCTTTCTGCTTCAATATGGTGTGTGAACCACTTTTTGTACTGAAGTGCAGCTCCACCACTGATTACAAAAAATTAAATTATAACATTCAGTTTGCATTTGTGCTGCTATATGTTATATTTATGCTGCTGGAGTGTTTCTAAATGGGCAAATATCCCTGTGATCATGTCATTTGGCTCTCATAATGCCACAGGCTGAGCAAGGGTATAAATATGCAAGAGCCGCTCCATTTCGCTGTTGCGTGGATACTAAGTAGATGGATGGATGAACGAAACTCTTTCTTAGAAAGCGACTGCCCTTGTCAATACACACTGTACCCATCTGTCTCAGTTCTGCACCCAGCTTGGGGGAAAAAAAGGTGAACACCATATTTAAACACTATCACATTTTTCTGAGCAGAGTGATAGGATTAACAGCTTGGTGCTCTATTTCCCTTTCTGCAATGGTACATTCTGAGTCCCACTGGATGATGATCCCCTCTGGAGCACAGAAGGACAGTCTGTCCCTACTTGCCTCCCTCCCTCTTCTGAAAATATAAGTACAGCCAGCACATGTGCCCAAGTATTACCACAAACTACACCTGCAGAGGGGTATCTGGGCCGAGGCTGCACCATCCAGTCACCCAGTCAGGCCCCAGAAGTCTCTTCCACTAGATGCTGAAGGCATTGTTGGCCCAGTCATTGACCACCCCTATTCAAGCAGTGGGGCCAGACCTTCCTCTAAACCCCTACGGCCCAAAACAGCCATTCATAAATGGCAGCAGAGACCACAATCTGGTGCTCATATCAGTGCCCATGGCAAGGGATTGGAGGTGGTCTGGGTTGTGTCTTCCCACTGCTTAACTGACTCACACTGACTCTCACAGCAGAACCAGGATGTCCCAGCATCCACACTTCCCTCTCCATCCCAGCCAATTTCACTAAACGTGCTGATATTTTGGATTATTTGGTTATCTGATGGATAGCTACTTTCCTGTCCAGTAGCGTTGCAATTGAATCCAAAATTACTGGTGGGAGAAGCACAGAGGACCTCATCCCACATACCTCACTTCCTGAGAAAATTCAGCCAAGAAACAGTAGACGGTCTGTCTGAAGAGACAGGCAAAGTGGATCCACTGGCCTTATCTGCTACACCAGTCCTCCTCTCACCTTCCCATACTGAAAAGAAAAAATGAGCAAAACTAGTATAACCCCAAAGGAAATGCGTTCTGAGAAGACAGAAATTTGGCCAAGAGAGATGGTGATTTTTCTAACTTTAGACCCCATGATAATGCAGGTCACTGCTCTGATGATCAGGACAAGTATCCTGAGGGAGCTCTGCCAGTGAGAACCAGATTACTCTGGTGTGCTTTTACAGCCAGATCAGTCTAGAAGTGCTGAGGTGCTGCTTCCCTGGGAATCAGCAGGAACTCAGGGCAGGTATCCAGCTCCGTTTCAGCTCTAAGCACATGCTCCATGGCCTGGGTATCTTCATCAGCATCCTCCATCCCACAGATCTGACTGAGAAGGCATGTTCACAAAACTGTGAAGCCCAAGCAAAGGAGTGAGCAGGTGGTTATTTTTTCTATTTTTCTACCAGGGACAAGCACCACTTTCAGGAGAGGAAAAATTTACCTTGTGAAGTTCTTATTTCCAAAAAAAAAAAAAAAAAAAAAAAAGGCAATNNNAAAAAAAAAAAAAAGAGAGACGGACAATCACCAAACATATGACATTTGACAAGGGAAAGTGCTGAATTCTGCACCTGAGATGGGGCAACCCAGTTGTGTGTATAGACTGAGGAATATGAGGTTGCAGAGAAGCCTTGGGGAAAGGAACCTGGGGGTCCTGATTGATGGCAGGTTCAACATGAGCTAACAGTGCCCTGGCAGCCAGGAGGGCCAAGCCTGTCCTGGGGCCATCGGGCACAGCATGGCCAGCCGGGCAAGGGAGGGGATTGTCCTGCTCTGCTCTGAGCTGGGGGGGCCTCACCTCCAGTGTTGGGGGCTTCTTTGGGTGCTGCATGACTCATCACCACTCCTTTGGTTTCTTCCTTTGTCTGCATGCAAACATGGTAAGTCCTTGCTCTTAACTTGTAGGCACTTGCTTACAGGCAGTTACAGAACATTAGAGATCCAGGACTTCCAGATGTGGAATGCTGGAGTTCAACTACACAGATGCTATTCCTCCTATGAGGAAAATGAGAAGTGCACCTGGGAGCTGACTTGTCTGAAACCCACCAGCAAGAATCAAATCACTCCAAGGCAGGTAATTAATTATGGCTCATTCCCAAAGGCAGGGAATCATTATCATATTCTAGAGTTACACTTGTCCCTTAATCACCTTTCTGGCTGAAGACATGGGGAATTTGTGTGCAATAAGCGCTTTCAGCAACTCTTTGTTTCAGTTTAAAGCGATGAATGCTCAAATCACTGGTATTGAGCTGTTTATGAGCAGACAGAAAGGCACAAGAGACATTACTATAATAAATATTCACCAGGTGTCTGTAGAATAGAAGTATAAGTACACAAAATTGCTCCATTTTATGGTTATATTAGAAGGCACAGGAGAGTGCAATTCCTTTTCCTTATATTGCTTCTGCGGGGATTTATTTTTTTAAACTCAGTTATTTTTTTCCTTCTCTAGTTTTCAGTTCAGCAGCTCATGGGGGATGCAGGACCACGGTCCATGTGGCAACAGGTCCAGCTCTGCCACTGGCACAGGGAACCAGGCACCAGTCTCACACCAGCTCCTTCCCCGACCCCCTTCGCAGGGGCTGCTCTGCCTGGGGAGGCACACAGTGCCATATGACACCCCAGAGAAAATCCAGCCACAGGAGATTGGGTAGGGCCAGCAGGGCTAGAAGTCCAGCATGGTTCTGCCTTGATACTTGGTGCGGCTTCAGATCCAGGTATCTGCCATGCTCCACATCACACAGGTCTCTGCAGAGCTCAGCCCTTTCTTCCTAAGCATTAATCATGTGGAAACCACCGATGGGCAAATGAGCTCTTAGTGAGTAGGGAGTGCCATGACTGTGTAACAATGCAGATAGCTACAGACATGGGTTTCCTTGCTCTCTCCCATACCTTGGTTATGCAGAATAATCACAACTGTTTCTTTTCCTGATGCCTCTATGAGATTAAGCATAGGCAGTTATTCCAAATCCTGCTGTGAAACGTGGGGAAGTGGTAAATCCCATACCCACTGTGAGCACAGGGGAGGAGAGTGGGACTGAGCAGGGCACCCTGGCCTCTGAAACTCGGCCCAGCCCTGTTGCAATTCACCTTCATGTGCCTGCACTGACCACTGTTCAGTCACTGCACCCTCAAATAGTCATGGGTAACCCCAAAGCCCAGGGAACAAAATCTTTGGCAGGACCACTCACTCTTTCAGCAGGCAGGGGAGACAAACAATGTTACCCATATTTTGATCCTTCAAAATTTATCTCAAATATCTCAAAAATTAACTAAGTCTTTCCTTTACCTATTGCTTGTGCTTAAAAAAGACATTAACTGACCTCGCAGGGGTTTTTTTTAGAAATTCAACTATTACTCACTGTAAGTATTCCTGGAACATGCACTTGCTGTCTTTCCAGAAATCTGCACATCTTCTTGCTTGTATGGAGTAATACTACTGCTATGAACTCTTCAGAGCCAGGAATATCTATTGTGTCCTTCTCCCTCAAATTAAAACTGTTTCATTTCTGTCCCAGGTGGGCCAGTTTTGTGATCAGCAAGTATGTTTTTCTACTTCTTAAAGCATAGTTTCAAGAATGCAGTCAATGTTCAAAGCCCTAATTTGACAGTTGTACCCTGAGGTATAGTCTTTCTTTTCCAAAGCTGTCAGAAAATGACTGTAATTCCAAGGAAGGGAGATGACCCCAGTAACACTTGAAATGTGCCCGTGCTGCAGACAGATGTGTCAGTACTTTAGAGAAGTAACTGGCCAGTTTTATAAGCCTAATGCCATTAATATGACTCTCAGAAGACCATAAATCCTCAACCAATAATTCTGTTTTAAAATGCAGACACAGAGCAAAATTAGAATCACAAAATAATTTAGACTGCAGTGCACCTCTGCTGGTTATGTAGTCCAGTGTCTACTCAAAGCAGAGACAACTTCGAAATAACATTAGGTGGTTCAAGGCTTTCCAAGTTCGGGGTTTTTTCAAGTGAGTAATTTTTGTCTCTTCTATCCTCTGAAACTACTATTCTACACCTAGCCCAACACCTCTGCAGACACAAGAGCAATGCACAAGTCTGCGGACTTGAGCATCTTCCGTCCCCACTTGTCTGCAGCACCTGCATTGGCGCATCTCAACAATCTCTCCTCTCCCGGAAAATTTAAACGGAGCCAAGCACAGTCTGAAACTGCGGTCAGCATTACTCACACGGCCCACTAGACGGTGCCGTCCTAAAGGCGTAAAACCCTTAGCGTTAGGCTCCCAACTCTGCACTTTTTCTGGAGGATGCCCTATGTGTGCCCAGGGGACGAGCGCCGTGCTGCCGGGGCAGCAGCCAGGCAGGCGCCCTTTGCCAGGCGATTTTGCCAGGAGCACAAACCCTCCCAAAGCTGGCAGAGCACAAACCCCTTGGAGGGTGCAGACCTCAGCCCTCTGTGCAGTCCGGCCCTCGACCCAGGGGATGCCAGTACCAGCAACTCCAGGGATTACCCAGCCTTTCCACCTGCTATGCACCTCCTGGTGTCTTATATCCCCTTGACTCCCCCCTGACAGAGCGCCGGGGTAAGGAAAGGGTTTCGCATCATCCTGACAGCGTCTCAGAGTGCAAGTGCATGAAACTTGGTTATCATAGTGGTTATCACTTCATGCCAGGTATTTCCCACTTTGCACCAAATAAGCAAGCTGAGATTGAGCCACAACCCTGCCCAAATGAAGGCCCTCTGCTCCCTTCTCCCTGAACTTGACTGTTTGGAGGGGCTATGCTTTCTGGGATGTACCACATCTCCTTTACAATTGCAAGAAGGGGCTGTGCCACTGCCACAAGGCATCCCTAGAGTTGTGCTGCCTAGGAAAGCATCACATAGGCAGAGAGCACACCTGAGGAGGAAAATGCAAGAGTTAGTCACCCAAATTGCTACTCCCATGAGGCACAGGTAATTTCTAGACCCTCAGAAGAGGTACCAGCATCACTGCCAGTGAAATCTGAAGGAGGAATTAGGGACTCATTTCCAAGAAAATGCTGCAGTTTACTCATTGCATTATCTCACTTTGCTTGTATTTCTCACACTAAGAAAATATGTTCACAGAAAGCTCCATCAAATTACATTACACTTGTATGCTTTTATGTGATGTGAAGGTCCTGTCTTGCATTTCTACAACCATGTAATTGACAGAAAAACCTGTTATGTCCTATTCCACCATTTCAGTTGAAGTGACTTACCCTCTTGTCCAAAACTCCTGGGTTTGCTTGTTTGTTTTTAACGTGGCACAAGCAAACAGAGGTGGAAACACAATGACCCAATGTGTTAGAACACAGGGTTCAATCTCAACACCAGATCTTCACAGTATTTTCAAGAGAAAAGCCCTTTTAAGTCTCTTCCACTCCAGATTAAAATGTCACCTCGTGTCTATGGAGGAGCCAGCACAGCCCACAGCTTTTCCTCAGACAAGGCACAGTCACTTAACGTGGTTCCCAGATGGGGCACCAAAACAAAGCTGCATTTCCAGACTTCAGCCAAAATGTTCTTCTTGCTTTCCCACTCTTTCTCTCTAATTTTCCTTAGTCTAGGAGCCGCCACAACCAAGATACTCCGAACTTCTCTGTGAACCAGCCCTATAAAAAATGGCATAGCAGGACACACAGCTCTCAAGGCAGAGGAAGAAGAAAACCTTTTTGCTCAGCTAAGGAGTTATCAGTTCACATCCCCTTGGGCAGATGAATCAAAGTGACCTTGGGTCCTGCCCAGAGGAGCTCAGACACTGTAAATAGGAGACCACCTCATCATCAGCCCCAAAACTGCTTTTCAGGGAAACCGTTTTGCAAATTCAGTAATACTCACTAATAGCCTGGTGATGACCAACACTGTGCTGTTGCAAATGAAGCATTCACCAAAAGCAGTTCACCCAGTGTACTGACAGGTCCAAATGGAAGATCAAGGCCTTAGGCTTTGTCTAAAATCAAAACTTTCTGTAATTTAATGGAATTCAATTAACAAAGCAAATTAATTAAACCAGTGCAAATGCCTGAACAGACTATCTAAATCTGCTGTGCCTTAAGGCTTATTTACAAACAGTTTTGTGCTGCATTGACCATTCCTGTATAGCTTCTTTGTATCAGTGTAACTCATCTGTGGAGAGACCTCATTATATCACACCAGGGGATGCCCTGATTAAGCTAGAGCAATTTCCAAACAGAGTTAGTGAAAACAATACAAGCATTGTGTGTGGGAATTCAAACAACTCCCCAATTGATTTAAGATAAACTGGGTTTTGATAAAGTTAAGCCGTCCCTACAATATTGTGTTAGTTGTAAATCACTGCATACACTTTCACCTTCTCCAGAGGAGAAACAAATGGTCTCATTAGTAAGTGAGACTGTAGGATGAGATGTCCATTAGCTCAAAGCTGCCATGAGCAGCTCTGAACACAGCTGATGCGTTAGCTGAAGATGAGTGTCATAAGCACAGCGTGCTCACAGCACAAATGTACCAAGAACACGGCCAGTCCTGCATGGATCCTGATTTTAAATCATCCATACTCAAACCACTTGCAGTTTGTTGCTGAGAGGCATTATTGTCAAGCAGCAGCATGTCTTATCTTCCCTCCTCTGGGGCATTGCTCTATCACATGCTAATAGCCATAATCCACTTTTCATCCAGCACAACCAGGTAGCAAGATTAATGCAGAATCTTGTCTGCTTTAATGTACTCAGCTTCTCCCAGCACAGCCACAAGCTAAATGTGCCTGAGTAGTTTTGGCACTAGAGCTATGAGACTGTCTTCTTAACCATCACATGTCTGCATTTCCCAGGGAAAGACCTGCCTACAGTGAAGGGCTGCATAACTGCCTTGCTTCTGGAGAAATTGGGAGCTCCATAAAAGCAGGGTTTGTGAAACAGTTTGTTGGCTTTTCTTGGCCTGAATACTAGAGCTCCCAGCTCTGTCACCAGCCCTCCATATGGTCCTAACTCTTTCTGTGGCTTGGCTTCTCTTCTGCCTCTGTGTCTCCTGTATGTGAAAGTCACAAATGTTTTGGGGCAGAAACCAGCATTTCATCCTAAGAGGTTTTCAAGGCTCAACTAGGTGACGCCATGAGCAGCCTGATCTGATCTCAGAGCCAACCTGCTGTGAGCAGGAGGTTGGAGCAGAGACCTCCTGAGCTCACTCCCAACGTGAGCTATCCTGTGGTGCTGAGATTCATAGCAAACAGCACATGGCATTGGTGTGGGTTTGGGAAAATAGTATGGAAAATGCTCCAAAGAACAAATATTTTTGGTTGTCATGGCATCCCTACTACAAGAGTAAAAAGTATTTTCTCCATTCTTAAGTATATGGAAAGCATCAAATTAAAAGAGAAAGTCTACCTAAACATTCAACAAAGTATTTATCTCATGGAGTGCTTTGGAAAGCAATAGTAAATGAAAAGTGAGTTTTATCTTCTGGGAGTTCAGGCCAAAACTTTCAGCCTTGCCTGTAGGAGTTTTAACTTGTCTGTATAAAACTAGAAAAATTAAACTGCAGCTACTTTGGCTAAGTGTAGACTAGGCCATGGAAGTTTGAAATTAAATTGATATAAATGAAACCATAGTGAAGGTCCAAGGTTAGCTCCTGTATACAGCCCCCTTCTTAACACAATAAATTCATTTCCTCTGAAGACTCAGAAGAATAGTATCAGTAACCACAGCAACACTGCAACGTAAGTATCATTTTTAGATCCATAATGTAGGCTGCACAAAATAAGAGAACATTTTTAAAGTTTTCATCACAACCTACTGTATTTTTTTCAGCGGTTTATATTAATAACAAAACATGTATCTGGGATTTTTTTTAAAAATCATTCTTAAAATTTGCACAAGCAGAGGATTGGTTTACATTGATTGTAGCTCACAGTGAGGAAGTCAATGCAGTCTCAGGTTTTCTGCCTCCCATGGCATTCTTCTCAGCACTGAGGTATAATTTTGGTCACCTGCCCTCAGGCTTTCTGGATCCAAAGCAGAGTTTGAAACCCTTGTTACAAACCATGGAAGAGACCCAAATAGTATTTTTGAGTACCACACCAACTGGCCCAATGGATCTGAGATATTCAAATTGGTGGCTGCCCTCCTGCAGCTGGAGGACAGCCAAGGCTCATGCATGAGAGCTTGTCCTGTGGGCCCTGGAGAGCATAAGGATATGTTCAATCAGCCCTCAGCACTGGGGGACTCTGCACTATGTCCCCATAGCCTGGGGCATGAGTGGCCCTGCCCAGGGCAGCAGCCACCTGAGAGGAGCCTTCGCAGCAGGATGCTCACACAGCTGCCTCTACACCCCAGATACACCAACACATTGGACACACTGACTCTGGGAGGCCAATGTGAGCCTTGAGACACATCATAACCCTTCATTCAGAGGGTTTCGGGCCACCAGAGAAGGTTGCAGCACAGAATTCCATCTTGAGAGGAGCTGCAGAGGTGATGGAGTTCTACAGTTCCAGAGGGATCCCTGTAGGGCCCTTCCCTGTCTTGAGATATGTACACTACTTATTGAGACACCTGGACAGGTGAACTTTTAGAATTACTGTATTACCCTTCAGGAGCCTAAATAGAAACCAAATAATTTATCAGCAGTCCTGGATAACCAAGAAGGTCCCAGGTGACTGGTAGTTGGCAATTGTGACACCCATCGATGTGGAGGATCAAAAGGAGAATCAAGGGAACTACAAGGCTGTCAGCCTGACCTTGACACTGTGGAAGGCCATGGAACAGATCATCCTGACTGTCATCACATGTCACATTCAGGAAAACAAGAGGATCAGGACCAGACAGCATGGATTTGTGAAAGGCAAGTCCTCCTTGAGCAAACTTCTACTGCAAAGACTTCTACTGCTTAATGGATAAGGGAAAATCTATAGTTGTTGTCTATCTGGACTTCAGGTAAAGCCTTTGAAATTTTTTTCCATCAGCATTCTCGTGGCTGCTCATTGACACAAGCACTGTTCACTGGGTAAAAAACTGGATGGCCAAACCCAGAGAGTGGTGGGGAATGGAGTTACGTCCAGCTGGGGGCTAGTCACTAGAGGCATTCCCCAGGGTTCAGTTTTATTTTTACAGACAGCTCTGTTAATTCAGGTCTTCATTGATGACCGGAACCAAGAGTCCCCTCAATCAGTTTGTAGATGACACCAAGTTTGGCAAGGAGTGTTGATCTGCTGGAGGGAAAAAAGGCCCTGCAGAGGGATCTGGACAGGCTGGATCAAAGGGCCAGGGACAGCTGAATGAGGNAGGGGGGACCTCATCACTCTCCACAGCTGCCTGAAAGGAGGGTGCAGCCAGGTGGGGTCAGCCTCTTCTGCCAGGTGACAAGTGACAGAACAAGAGGAAATGGCTTAAAGTTGTATCAAGGGAGGTTTAGACTGGATAATAGGGAAAATTCCTTCATGAAAGGGATTGTTGAGCTCTGGAATAGGCTTCCCAGGGAAGCAGTGGAGTCACCATCCCTGGAGGTATTTAAAAGATATGTAGATGTGGCACTTAGGGACTTGGTTTATTGCTAGACTTGGCAGTGTTAGCTTTAGAGTTGGACTTGATGGTCTTAAAGGTCTTTTCCAACCTAAATAATTGTATTATTCTGTGGATTCTATGGAAAGTTTCTTTTTTTAGCCAAATTCATTAGAAGAAAAAAATAGAAACACCAGTCTTCACAATGCAGAATCACTTTCACTGAAAGACTTGACAGAAAAAGAAGAAACTGAATGAAATCCTGTGGGGTCCTGACATGCTGCTGCTTTTATGCAACTAAGAGTCATTTGTTTCATTTATCACATGTCACTCTAGAAGGAAACGCTATTATAAAAAAGTACAGCTATGAACTTCCTCAAAATACTTGTCTGATACCTTCCCACCTCCAGCAAGAGATTTAATAACTCCCACAAAGGTTCGAAAGCCTTTGAATACCTCTGTATCAATGTCTTCATTTTTCCCTAGTTTTAAATGAGTTTTAATCCATGAGCAAATGTGTTCTTTAATCCTTGGCTATTTATTATCTCTCGAGCCTTTGTGTTGCTTTGTTGTTCCTGAAAGCCTTCTGAAGTATATGAACCAGATTACCTTCAATCCCATGATAATCTTATAAGGATGGCCTTACCTCAATCTTGAATCACAGCAGTTGGATGGCGGGGTGTTTTGTTGGTCTTTCTGCTACTGAGTGATCGTGCATTTGTTCAAGTCTGTGGTATTTTCAGACAATTCTTACATCACCTGTAAACAATTCACCCTTTAATTTGTTTCCTTTCAAATCTAATATTTATATTGTTGTTTGTTGCTTTAGGGTTTTGGTTTGGTTTTTTTTAAATTGACCATAGTGGCTTTGAGAGTAGGATTTTAACCCCAGGCCTGTGCATAGCTCCATTTTCAGTGAAGAGCTTCTGTTCCAACTGCTGTTTCTCTGACTAGCTCCTCTGTGGTGCAGTCTACAAATACAATCCAACTGCACATACTTCAGAAAGAAGCTCATGTATCCCATTCTTATTGGGTTTCCTGCATTTGTCATCATTGTAGTCATTCTATCTATCCTTCCTGGACTAAAGTACAGTCATAAAAATGCAGGTATTTAGATCTGGAGCTTTTATGCATAGCAACTGCATTTTGAGTCAATAATTTAAACTAATTACCTCATTAGACTGTGTGTCTTCATTAATATACAGATGCACTGTTAGAGCTAGGCAGCCACTCTTTCCTTCCTTTTTTTTTTTCTTAATATTATTTTTCCCTAATTGTTACAATATCCCAATAATTATTGTTTTCCTTTCTAGTTTTGGGGTGTCTGCTATGTCAAATTTCAAATTTAAAAGCAAACATATCTGTTCCATAATTTCAGCTTCTAGACTTCTAGGATTTCAGGGAAGCACACATGCCTTGATACAGGTTACCTCTGTGAACGTGTGTGTGTGTGGTCACATGCACATGCACCTTATTAAAACAGGAATTTTTTCCTCAGAATAATCTTCACTGTTTCTCTCCTGTTCTATCAGCCTCTACACTGCAACTCATCTGAAGATGTTGTTTTTCATGCCTTTGTACCAGAGGACATGCTTTTCAGATGCTATTAGCTCTTTGCTTTCTCACTGTTGTTTATTAATTTTCCATACATCTTTTTCCACATTGAATGCCATCTTCCATTTCTAGCATTTCTTAATGCAGAACCCACATTTTCAAAAGCTTGCTGTGTGTGTGAACTCCGCATGATTTCTTTTTCTCATTTCCTAAATCACAACCTGAGACTGATTTTCAGTCTTTCTGTGCTGACATGTGGCATTGGGAGCATTTCAGCAAAGACAGCCAAGGGAAAAGGCATGGCAAATGACCACTGTGCAGCTATTCCTTAAAAGTTTAGGTAGAGCTCTACAAGATCTCCCACTGTTGCATCTAGCTGGCATCAAAAACCCAATTATCTACATTCTGGACAACTAAACCATCTTCCATTTTACCTTGTCTCTTCCCATCCACAAGGGGAAAGCTCCCATGGCACTCCCAAATGGAGTATCTCTGATGCAGTCCTCACGGGGCAGAAGGGGTCTACCAATGGGAAAATTTCCCTCTCTGGCATCTTGCTGCCTTTCTGCCATTAAAGTGGCCATTTTCTCTGCAGCGCACTGTGTGGCTGGCCTAGAGGTAAGATGTTTTTATTGTTTGCCTCAGGGTCTTGATGACGAATGTTTTTCTTTATTTGCAGCTTAGTTTTCTTTTTTCCCTCTTAACCTCAATAGAGAGTAGCTCGTACAGAACTAAGCCCATTTTCCCAAAAGGAAGACTTCTGTCCTCTGATAAACTAGGATGCTCCAGGGGGATTTAAATCTGCAATACAGTGAAAATCAAACTATATCAATTATGTGTTATCCTACAGAAGAGTGTTCATGTACCTGAACAAAGAGAATATGACAAAGCCCTAGAAGTGTTTATCAGATTTGAGAGATTGTGTAACAGCAAGAGGTGGTGAACAGTGGGTAGGCAGCATTTATACATATCTTGTGAATCATAAGCTTCTTCGAAGTAGGGTTTAACATAGAAAAGTTATACCAAAAGTACAGTCTGCTTATCTTCAGGAACAGGGAAGGGGTTTTCTTCAAACAGACAGCTACAGACCCTTTTATTTCACCAAAGAAATGTCAGGGGAAAGAAGGCAAGAGGCACAATTACTGAAAAACATTTTGAAAACTAATAGCAAAAACATATTTTGAACTTAACAGGCATACAGACCCAGTATCTTGTCAAGATATCGTTAGGATGTGTTGAGTTTGGGAAGTTCATCCCCACAACCAAAGTCTCTGATAACAAAAAAGATGTAGGAGTGTCTCTGGTGGGTGCAGGCTGGTGGGGCACTTGTCACCCACACACCATGCTGGGGCTTGTGCTTGTGTGCCAGGGCAGGACATGAGACTCAGAGAGAGGCTTCACACGGACTTTGGCAGATAGCGTCTGGCTCCTCATCAGCCTCTACGAAGGGGATGCCTGTAAACAGCTTAGTCTCTCTTTGTGATACTGGCTCCTTGGTGATTAAAAAATAAAAGGCCCAGTATTACAAATTCAAAATTATTCAAGGAACAGCAATTCCACTCCCCTCACTGTAGCCCAAAGCAAAGGGAGGGAAGTTATTTCATTTTTCTCCAGGAGTTCCTGTCTGCCATTTTGGGGAAATGTTAAAGCTCTGGACTGGTTTGATCAAAGCCCTCCTACGCTGTCAAACTTGCAAATAATTCATGAGGTGTAAGGGACTGAAACCTATCATAAAGTATTCTCTAATGGTATACTTTTTAAAAGATGTTTGCTACATTCTTTATAGCAGCACTTGGAAATAGGCATATCCTTTAATTGCTTAGCAGCTGTCACTTTAATGCTTAAAGCATGATTTAATTCACTGAGTCAATGAATCAATTCCTTGTGCTTCCACATGCTTCCAAGGGATATGCTCATTGAAATGTCTGGCAAAGCATGTGACCTCTTCATTTACATCATGATGAAAATTCTACAAGTAAGCTGAAACTTAAGGTTCACTTAAGCGAACTCTGAGTAACAGCAGACAAATCCACTAAATTATCTCCTAATCTCTTAATATTAATGTCTGTTCCACTAAATCTAAATTGTGCATACTCTGATCTCAATGTGAAACATTTGTGATCAATGTCCACATTTTAAAAAGCAGATGCTGGTTCTGGTGACCTTGGTATCTGAGGACCAGCTTGAGAAATTTGACCTGAAGCTGGATCAAGGATCTGCTTTGTACATGGCACAGAGCCTCCTACTCTAAAAATCAGACAAATTCTTCTTGACTTTCCTGATCCAAGTTTAATCCTAGAGTAGTTTTTCTGATTGATTGTTCTACATAGTCACTTTTATTGCTGGATGGGTTAGAGGCAGTGGGAAAATTCAAGAGAAGAGAGCAGCCTGTTTTTACCTACCAGCCCATACAGTCTCTCAAAATCTTCCAAATCACATCAACCCTTTCAATTTCTGCTCACTCAGGAGACATCAGAGTCTCCTCATACCTGAGGGCAAGAACACTGCCACATCTGCTCCCTCATCCAAGGTGTTCTCTGCCAAACTGACCCATCAGCCATGACCTCAGGTATGCAAGGGAATGTCATCTAATGGGAGCACTGCAGCTTTCAGTGTTGAAGTAGTGCCTATCTACAGGCTTTCAGCTCTCTGAGGACGACCCACAATCAAATGAGAATAAAGCTCTCCCACCAAAACCTGACACTAGCATCGAAAATGTGAAGTTCCCATCAGCTACTAGCAGAAACAAGGAGAGAAAAAGATATGTTTAAAAGAATCAGTGTCTGACGGAGCTCTCAGACTTACACATCAAATAAGAAGGCTAAATTATATGTCTTTATATTTAAATTATATTATATTATACTATATGTATTTCTGTGTAAGATACTTCTTGGAGTTATAGGTGGTGGGTTTCTTCCTGTGCTGGTTTCAGCTGGGGTAGAGGCAATTTCCTTCACAGTGGCTGGTGTTTTGGATTTGTGCTGAGCAGAGTGTGCTGATAACACAGAGATGTTTTTGTTATTGCTGAGCAGGGCTTACACAGAGCCAAGGCCTTTTCTGCTTTTGTACTGACACAGTGGGAAGGGGGTTGGGGGGGCTTGAGAGGTTGGGAGGGGACACAGCCAGGACAGGTGACCCCAACTGACCAAAGGGACATTCCAGAGCATCTGACATCATGTTCTGTGTTTAAATTGGGGACAAGAAGGAGGTAGGGATGTTTGGAGTGATGGCTTTTGTTTTCACTGCTACACATGATGAAGTGCTGCTCTCCTGAGGATGGCTGAACACCCGCCTGCCCATGGGAAGCAGTGAATTAATTCCTTGTTTTGCCTTACTTGTGTATTTGGCTTTTGCTTTCTCTTTTAAACTATTTTAACTGTTTTTAACCTCATCCCACAAGTTTTTCATCTTCTACCATTCCATTTTTCTCCTCAATCCCACCAGTAGAGGCTTGGCTGCTGGCTGGGGTTACCCCACAACCCTTCCTCATCTCATTAAGGAAAATCTTAAGCCTTGAATATGAGATTGTATCATAAACAGCCTTAACCATGCTAATATCATTACTCTATTCTCTGATCTTGATAACACAGAGTTTGTAAATACCCATAGTTTGTAAAGCCCCATTTCTTTTGTTTTGAGATGATAATTGACTTCTTGTTGGCTTCTCAGCAAGGTATTTGGAAAACTTAATTACTTTTGTTGTTGATCATAACTGCAAATTTATGCAGTTCAAATTCAGTAGAACTGGGATGTGAAGGGGAAGTGCACAAAAATATTACAAACATACCTATCAAAAGGGAGATAATTTTCTGCCATAGGTTGAATTTTACATATTCAGTGAAAAGGAGCTAAAAAAAAATTTGTAATAAGAGACTTTTTGGCACCAGATAAAGGGGACAAATATAAAAACAAACCTTGAAATTTCAAGACTATCTATTAAAATTCTGACTGGTGTCGCTTGTCAGAGCCAAATTTAATATTCAAGGTCAAAAGAAAACTTGTACAGAAAATCCCTTTCTAAGCCAAGATAGGTCATTAATCTTAATGATTGAAAAAATAACTTTGAAAGCAAGAAGGGTGCCTTTTGCTCCTAATCTTATGATAAGTACATATAGCGGGCAATGTTTCTGGAGTTTTAGTTCAACTGAATGAAAAGAATTGATTTTCAGAGGTTGGGAGTTGGCACATTTTGTGAAATCCAGCAATTTCTTTCAAGGTGTCAAGGTGTTTACTTGGGAAATAAGATGTCCTAAGTGATTTGTCAGCTCTGAAAGGTAATTGCCAAAACCTGCATTTTGGAATTTGATAATTTCAATGACTCCTAAAATGCTTTGTAACTATAATGCTTAAGACACAGTTGGTAACAATTGCCCATTTTTTGGTAATTCTATTATGTTTTCTTAAATAAAACAGTAACTCTGGATTTTTAAAAGGCAACTCAAGGTGGAAAATCAAGGTTCTTGGTGCCATCATAAAGAAGCCATAGGCTCATATGATTGCAAATCAAGGTCCTTTTAGGAGATTCAAACCTCACTCTAAAATCAGAGCTGATGATCAAAATACAATCCATTACATATGATTAATTGAAATGGAAAATAAGTGTTAAAATCACACTTAGAGAAAAGTTAATATCAGGTAGAGGAAAAAAAAGTAAGCTTTCTGACTTTTGGCAGAGTTTTCACTGTCAGTCTTCAGAGATGCCAAAGTCCAAACCAACCTCTCTGCTAGCACCTTTAACACTAAGACCATTTTATCTAAAGTCCTAGAATGCAAGAGATTGGTACAAGTAATGAAGCACAATTAAACCAACTGCAGAAAGAGTGGCAGTGATTGATAATGTTATGCGCAGTGCTAATTGTCTCAAATTCTGGTCTAGATGAAATGAGTAAGATAATATGCTGAGTAACCTGCTATACCATGCAGAAATTAGTAACCAAACCAGCATTAGTTACTCAGTGCACAGATAGAAAGACACAGAAATTTAAATGGTCTTTCTATGTTTCTCCATTCATTAAGACAATTTTAAATGTCAAGCTTATTACTAAAGCCTCAATTCTACTGACAAAAGACCTTTACTTAAAATCAGAGCAGACACAGCAATTTTTTAAGTACAGAGAAAAAGGTTCCAGAGTAATACTGCTACAGATTTTGGACTTTGGAGGTATTCCTATCACTTCAGCTGTCTAAAAGTAAGGTCTCCAGCATCAGTTAAAGATTAAATTCTGTCTCTAGTCAAGGAGGAAGTGAATCACCCTTTGAAATGTCTTCCTCTGCCTCTCTGGCCATTGACGGAAGCTATTCAAAATCTTAGCCTGGACCTTAGTTTTGGATGATTGGAGTTAGTCTGCCATGGTTTCAGGGCCCCACTGGTACAGACCCCATACAGGAGGTCTTTGAGGTGTGAAGAAAATGTTCCAGATGATGTGGTGTCCCTTGTGACATTGATTTCTCAAGCATGTTAGCAGTGTATGAAGGGTGTCTGTCACTAATCAGTTGGCATTTTGGGGTACCTCATCTCCTATATTTGGCACTTTGCATAACACCATGTTGCCAACACTGACTTTTCAGCTGTTAGCAGTACATGTGCAAAAAAAAACAGATGGAAACAACTGTGTAATGGAAAAACTGGATTTAGAATAACTCTTTGTTGGAAGAAACCATGTTTCAGAGTTAATATCATAGAGGGAAATCAACCTAGCAAGATAAATGAGATGTATAATCAGTGAAGTTTTATTGCTCAAAAGAGTGCTTTGATAACTTCTACTTTTTAAATACTGTCACAAACAAATCAATGGATGTTAGTCAATTTATCATTCTCTGTGGTTAGAGATTAACCACAGGGAAGAGACTGCAATATCTTAGCATAATTACACAGTGTTAGATAATTATTCAATATGAATTAATGCTTTTCACCAGCACTTCCAGCAACCCTGAACATTGTTTTGCCTAAGTAAAGAATAAAAGTTCTAGTCCGTATTCAGTTATTTTTGCCTCATTTGTTTAAAGGTAAAGATCTTATTCTCTACAGTCAGAAATTTGTTAAATGAGTGAAAGTGTCTTCAGGGTTTATCAGATGACGTCCCTGTCTCAAAGAATGGTTAGTGAAGAAGGTAAGGGTAGCTAGCTAGCAGCTGCAGAGTGTCCTTGTACTTTTAGAAATTTACTTAGGGACATTGCAAATGAATTAGGCACCAAGGGTCCACTGTGGTCAGCGGAGATACAGAGCTCAGTTCAGGTTAGGTTTTCAGTATCGGCTGACACTTGTGGTCCCCAGCTGCAGCTACACAAAGCCATAATCTCCTATGGGTGCTTATGCCATGGGTACCAGCCCACATGGATGTCTTGGATATTCAAGCACATCTTGTTCAGCACTAGGCACCTGTATGCAGACAACTGGATAAAATCCTGAGGAAGTACAGCCAGAAGACCTCAGAAAAATATTTCTGTTCACCCTTATATATTTACCTACTGCTTGGCTAAGTTCTGCATACACAAGGATTTAGTGCTCTTCGGGATGCCATGGGACACCCATGACATGGCTGGCAGACACCGCCCATAAGCTACAATTAATTAACAATTAACCAACTAAAATGACACTGTGTGCTGGCACCCAACCAGGCGTGTAGCTCTCTAGTGCCTGGCCACTGAGCAGCTCCCTCCCCACAAGGATGTCTCAGCTGGGAAGCCATGACCCGTGATGGGTTCCTTGGCACTCAGACCCCATGCTGAGATTTTGTAACCTCAAACCAAATCCTATCCTGAATGTGGGACAATTGTATCTTTTCTTTTACTGTCTTTCTAAAGAAACTGGGATGGCCTCCAGAGACTTTTAGGCCTCTAGAGACTTTTAATTCTCAGGGGTTCAACAATACTCATGGTTCCTGGGCACATGGATAAATTCTCTTTTCCATTCTTTTCACAGGCTCAGGGAACTCTAGAAGTAGATAGCGCCTGCAGCTCTCAAGCAGAGAACTCTTAGGTAAACTTTCTGTGGTGTTAGCTCTTCTCCCCTGACCTTTATGCTTATATGCTTTCCCATAGTATATTAATCACGTGAGTTTTCAATACCCCAACCCAGTTTCACCTGAAAGGCATCTGGCTGTTACTCCACATGCTGCAAAATTGAGCTGCCAGGGAAGAACAGTAAAATAGAAGGTGAGAAAGGGGAGGCATGTTGAAGAGTTGTTTGAGAGATTGATGGCTCTACTAAATTCACTCTTGCTGTAATCCCACAACCAGTAATAAACTGCAGATACAAACTCACTCCAAAGCCCTTGGGATCTCATAAATTGTCTTCTATGGACCCAAACCAAAGGCTATGGAAATGCATTAATCTCTTCTCCATGACTTTAAGGACCTTCAAATGACCTTGGCATCATTTCTTCTGTTTTGTATCTTTCCTTCTCTATTTTCCTTCTGCTGTAATATTTTACAGGCTCAAATATGCTGTGAATTACAGCAACCAGCTACAGAAATCTAATTCTTGAAGTGTCTCTATTATGTTCTGCCAGATAATCTGTCTGTGCAAACCAGCCTCAAAACAGTAATTCAGCCCTGCTGAAATTAAGCTAAGAGGAAACAGAAAGGAACTACCTCTTGAAATGTAGGTCTGCTACTGAATTTTAAAAAGATGTGGCCATGATCTTGGTTAATCTGTTCCATCTGTGACACTCTCCTATAAATAATTCTGTTCTCTCTGGGTGTGCATGTCTTCATAAATCTGGTGCAAGTTGACCTTGTCAAATTTTAGCTATAAAAGTTTAAATTCTTTATTTATCTATTGAACCAGTCCCAAATGCCACTTTCTCATATTACTTCAAACTTAGGGTGTCTGGACCAGGCTTATACCGGAGTAAAAAGCTAAGTCTCTTTCCACGTACCTCCTACCTTGGGGGATGTGATAGTTGATGCATCCACACTGCATCCAGATGATTTGTATTATCCAGGCAAACAAGAAGCACAATAATAGCTTTGACTAAGTACAGCTGGGAACTTTGCTATGAATTAGCCAAACCAAGATGAGAAGTGCCGCCTTTTTTCCAATCTCCTGTGCTGAAAACCACGAGAAAAAATATTTCTGGTTTTCCTTAGCATAATATTTATACTTCCATACTTGTATAATTCCCATTTACAGATGCTATATACAGGCAGAAAGACAAAGGACTGTTCTGGAAAGGGTAAAGCTAGAGAGAAGCATGGGATAAAGAAAAGTTAAATTCTTTCAAAGATACATAAATCACCTCACAGGTGAATACACTGAAGGTGAGCCACCAGGAAACTTGAGGAAGATATTTTCAAACAGCTCAGAGCAGGTAAGGTCTCAGCTGAGGCCTGCTCATCCCCACATCCTTAAAATTTTACTGGATAAACATGTTTCAGGAATGGTACAATTCCAGTTCATTTTCCCTTAAGTAAAAGAACAAGTAGGTGACCTGTAAGGAGCCATCCAGCCCTGGTTTTTCCCAGCAATTATTCTCAGTCATATAGGAAACTGGCACAAGAAAAGTGGCCAGGGTGTCCAATATCACACCTGGGTTCCCATATGATAATTAGGAGTGCAGCATGTCCCACAACATCCCCAGCTTTGACACTGCTAGAAAAACATCTGTTTAAAAGGGTACTGGTTCTGAGTCCATTTAAAACAAACAACACCTTGTTCCATATGCTTTTCCATATAGCCTAACAAGTAATTGTTCAAGTGACTTCTTCAATAAAATGTGGAAGATTTATTTGGCTGAAAGCTGTTAAATACTACTACTGATGAAAAGCATAAGGAGAAAGCAAGCTCAGTTGCACTAATTTCTAAGCACATAGTAAGGCATGTGTCCTATGACCAGGCTGAGGGTTTTCAGCCTTGAGAATTAAAGTTCACTACAGAAATAACCTGTTGGATTTCCTGTTTTGCTATACCCAGGTAAATATTTAGCAATTGCATTGAGTTCAACATAGGTTGAAGTTAACCTAAATAATCCATGATAGAGCATTTTCTGTGGAAATGGATGGAAGTCCATTTCTGTCATTTCCTTGTTTTTGAAGGACCATGGGATCAGGCCTTTTTACTCTTCCAGAGTCAGGATCTGGCCAGGAGAGTTAAACTCAGATTTTACTCAGGATGTTGCACACAGTGTATGTATGGCCCCCTGGACACCTGGAATACAGGTCTTGTTCACTTAACAGTGAAAAACTGACCTTTTACTGCCTCCTGTAAAAAAAAAAAATAAAAAAAAATCATTAATTAAATTTTTGTTATTAGGATTGTCAATCAGGTAACAGTAAATGACTGAGAATTATTTTTTTTCAACTTTGCATCCTATTTCGTTCCAACTATGTAGCATGTGTCTGTTGCCTACAACATGGGCCAAACACTTGGCCCTGAGATTGTTTTGAGAACCCTGGGAGAATTCTTCATAACATCTTGATGTTTACAGAGTTTAGCCAATCTATGCTTAGTACAGGATTCTGCCTTATCAACATACTCTGGATGTTTTGGACAGACGGACAGTGCTGTCAGGGATTGCTTGTCTGGCTTGCTTGCCTGCATGCTTGCTGCTTTCTCTGCTCTTGGATATAGATCTTAATGAATAATCATATTTATCCTTCTGATCATGGAGTCCATGTAGCTTTATTGCCACAATCAGAGGCCAGATTCTCCTACAATGTGCCCTTGCACTGGATGAGGAACAGTTGTATGGTGTAGCAGCAGTTGAGTGTTGCTTTTTTTAAGGGACATTTATAACCCTGGAGGGACCAGGATTGTGTCTGGTAATTTGTGACCTTCCTTTACTTTAAGTCCTCAGGTTTTCCTGATTGTCTTGGCAAGACAGTGAACAGGACAGTGAGTGTTTCTTTGCTTCATCTCAACAAAAACCTGTAGATTCACTGGAAAGCTTCAATGAAGGGGTTGAGAACTTTTTATCCTCCAAGATAGCCCATTTATCTCACTCCTCTCAGGCTGAAGTAATTTTAGAAATTACTACATTTCTGATCTGATAAATGGGAATTTATCTACATCCCCAAAGCTTCCAGCTTTAATTAGCAGACTGAGGCAATTGGGCACAAGCATTGCTGCTACCCTGTTACCAGTACCTGAGAGAACTGGCTAAAGCTAGCCCATATTTAGCTCCCTATGGCCCTTACACCTGAAGCTGTTTGATAGACAGTTTGTCAGACAGACCAAAATCCTGACATCCCCTCAAGAAGGGACTCTGCAAAATAAAATTTACATCCTATGCATAATCTTTTGGACTACAAATTTATGTTATTTAGGCTTTGTAAGGAAACAGAGGATATCAGCCACTAAATTGTGATTCTGCAATAACTCCTGAGCAGACTGCTTTACAGATTGCCATTCAGTAGGTGATACAGTATTGTTCATTAAGTTTGGTGGGAAATGACACATTTTTCACAGTCCTTGAATGTGGTTTGTTCACAGCACAAGTACATGGTGGACACTGCAATTGCCATTTCTCACTAATTATGTGGAAAAATCCACAGAGGGAAAAAGAAACCCTTGCAATATCTTTTTAGCTGACAGGATAAGGAAAAGCACATTAAAGGCAAAAGTAAATTTTCACATATAGATGGAATTTTTTCTCCATCCATATAAAAGCATAACTATTACCAGAAAAAATTGTGCTTTGCCCTCAATGTCTTTGAAGAAAGGAAGGTTACATTCAGGGCAAAGTGCAAGGTACTGAGTCAGGGCACAGAGCATGGGGAATCATGCCCAAGGCATTGCCACTGAGGCAAGGCTGCTGGCACATAAGGTTGATTGAGCAGGACAACAAAAAAGGATGTGCTCAGGTGCCCTGGTTCCTACAATATGGGCTATGTGAGCAAAGGCTGTTATGGGTTTGCATCCAGGAGATTACACCAGAGATGTCAATAGTTCTGGCTCAGAAAGTACATTAAAAATAATATTAATTAGGGGTTTTGCTATGTTATTAACTTTTTCCTATAATTTCAAGGATAAAATGTTCAGTTCCTCTCTCTTGCCTATTGTTTCTACAAATTAATTCTGGGTATCACTGCAAGTAATGACCACAGGAGCATTCAGAGATGTTAAATGTAAGGAGAGTTCAGCCCTGCTGCTGGAACTAACCCAGCAGGAGAGGAGTTCAACTAATGGGAATTTTCATAACAGGGACAAAAATTATTTGTATTTGTTTTTAGGGCTCACCCATTTTACATTTCTCTTTTACAATCCACTTAGCCAAAAAAACCTAAATGCATAATAAATGATAGTCTGATTTTTTTTTTTTTAATTTTATTTTGTGTACTAATTTTTGGCATCTTTAAGGGATATATTTTGCAGAAGATGAGTGATGAGCACTGTTTTTATGCACTAATAGTTAGTGGAAAACAAACATCCTGACATCTTTGGCTCCAACCACCAGTGTCCCTTTCAAAGCATGGCACTTTCCTAAATTGTTTTTGAGTTCATCCTAATGGTGTTTCAGGTCTAAATAGCAGGATGCAGTACAAAATGGACTCACAGCAAGCCCATGCAGGATACCAACTAATGGCAGATCTAATCCTGGCATATCCAAGCCAAAATCTCTGCAACAGGAAGTCACCAGCAAAGGCACAAGGAAAAAAAAAATTTTTTCTATGTATTTTAATTACTCTCAGGAAAGAAAATCCAGTCCTGAACCAATTTTAAAGTAAGGTAAACACTTGCCAAAGGCAATCCCACTAGTGAGTCAGGATGGCAGAGAGCTTACAAACCCCTTGATGCTGCTCCTTAATGCTGCACAGAACTACAAAAGTGCATCTTGGGTTCCTCATTCTCAGCCCTGCTCCTCTGATCCTGTTAAAATACATTTTCATGCTATTTTAATTTTTTTTCCCTCTGCCCTTTGAATTTGCCTAAGGTCTGGGGTCAGACTGTTGAGTGGGGTCTCCATCCTTAGCTGTGGCTGAATTCTGTGGTTTCAACTGCTAGGCTGTTATCTGAACCCCTCCCATTTCCAGCTCAAAGCCCGCTGCCTGTGGTGACATGAGGAGTTTGGCCTTTAGCACAACTTAAACTCGTTTCTAACTCTTACTGTGCAGGAATAAAGTATGGAGACACGAGCAGGCAGTGGGAAGGGAGGGCCAGAAGAAAAAATAAGTGGTTTTTAAAAACACACAGCAATTTGAGTGGGAAAGAGGAAAGGAGAGGGAGGATGTAAGAACTCAAGTCACAGCTTTTCAAAAACTGATATTAGTAATTTTGTGAGCATCTTTCCAACCCTTAACCCCATCCTGCCTCCCTAGGCTGCTGCCCTTCAAAATAACCATTTTACAAGGGCTGCAAGCAGCTCATCCCTGCTGAGTAAGAGGAATGGACAACCTGATGCTCAGAGACCAAGGAATCTGGTGGCCACTGTTCACAAGGAACACAGAGAGCTGGAGCTTCACCATGGGCCAAGATGCTTCAAATATCTGATTAGTGGCATCTTGTTCTGGCTCCTGCAATTCTCTGCTGGCACATCTGATCTTTAATTTGGAAAGATAACATTCAGCCTGGCCTTCTACCTTGGAAAGCATGCTACGTATTTTCACTGTGAAGACAGAGGGATTCCTGGTCTCATTGATACAGTAGACAGATGCGGTGACCCATGCAACAAACTAGATGGATATTTTGGGAATGGTGATTCCCAATTAAAAGCTCAGCTTGAAAGAGGCTTCCATATTCATGAGTCTGCAGTTAGTTTGGTATTTACTTAGCTGCTAGTATGTGTGAGTTCTTCTGGCATTCAACAAGCTCCAGCACACTCAGAGCTTTAAATACACCTCCCTCAGAGCATAGCACTGTCTTTGACCTTGAGGAAACTGGAGTATGCCTGGCTGAGGGACAAGTCCAGAATGCCCTCCGAGAAGAGAACATCATTTTTCCATCCCACAGCACCCCAGAACAGCAGGAGCAGGGGCACAGGAGGCTAGGGGCATAAGGGGCTTTCAGGGGATGTTGTCCATGGACCAGGCACTGTACTGAGAGGGCACATAATACAGGATAAAGCACAGTGATAAAGCAAACACACTGTCACTTGGCACAATCAAGTGGATTTTTGAGGAGGAGATCTTATATACCATCTGCTTACTTCTCCATGTTTTTTGAGTGTTACTTATGCTGGACATGGAAGAGCATTAAAGTAGAAAAATAAATGGCAGAGATTCATTAAATACTGTGCTCCACTTAATCAGTAGTGCTTAAGCAGTCATGAGTCAGGCTTTCTGAGGATCTCACAGCCTTTTCTCAATATATGCTTTTTCTCAAAGCACTTCTGTAATACTTTTTAAATTCACATAACAGAGAATAATTACAGAAAATAAATAAATACAGACAATGAGGCTCATATGACTATCTGTTACAGCACACCTGTATAGTTAAATAGAACAGCTCAGGGACTCTTATCTGACCAACTGATTATCTAACCACAGCTGGCTTGCAAATAACTTCAATAAGCCTCTGATAACTTTGTTTTATTTTAATTCAATAACCATTAGTATTTGGAGTGAACAAGGCTCTTTGGTTCTTCCCAGCCACTAGTGCAAATCTTCTGTGATCAGTCATTTTCTCCTTAAATGTTAATATCATTATTCAATTCTTTCTCAGGACAGAAAAAAAAAATCAGCATTTCATAAAGCCTAGCAGAAAATCACCCAACAGAAGGGGAAAATAATCCTCTAGCAAAATCTTCCATAGTGAAACCACATTAATCAAATATGAAGAAAAATATGGCAAGATAGAACAATTTTTCACAGTATCTGTTAAGTACTGCACTTCTTGAGAATGAAAAGTAAAAAATAGCAAAATCAACAGGTGCAGAACATCACATGGTATGGGTTAGTAATGCCACCCTTCCCTGATACTACATAGCTATCAGGGCACAGTGGAAAAAGAAAAAAAAAATTTAGAACATACCTCATTCAATCGCTACACAGTGAATAAATTAGGAGTTCAAATATGAATATGCAGAAAGTATTTAATCTTATCTCTATATGTGTGTAAATATATATAGATATAAAGCCTCCCACAAGCAATAGCTGGAGGTCTTAAAAACACACAAGCACCAGCTGGAGTTATCACAGTTTGCAATTATGGAATTTTTTTTTTTTTTAAAGATAAAACTCTCAAAAGTCTCCATTTCCTCCACATCCCCTCAACAGAGCAGTGAAGTGAGTGCCATCAGGCTAGGAATTAACAGTGAGAAACTGCACTATGAATCCTCTCCCTCAGCATAACCAGGTGCCTCCAAAGTAAAGATTTTGTGACATCTGCTCAGTGTAAAATGTTATTTCATGTGCAATGACCAGCGCAGAACTGTCAGAGGTTTAATCAGGTTTCTTGTACATATCATGGTATCCCAGTGTCAGAAAGCCAGACCCGGGGGTCCACAGGGAAAGAGGAGAGTTATTTGCCACCAATGTTATTGTTCCCAGATTAATTTTGGTATCTTCATAGGTATTATCTATAAAATGCCAGTAATCACTTACATTTTTCACATTTTTATAAAAATAAAAATTCTGTCTCAAATTAAATATTTAAATAATATGCTTACACTAAATTTCATTTTCAGTGGCTACAGTTATAATTTTACAGTTACAAACTGTACTCCAAAAGTCCACAATAGCTTTATAGAGGTTCACTTGAGCACTTCCTTGAGTTCTTCCTTGGAGGCTTCCAAAGAAAAGCAGTTATCTAAGTGTGAACCAGAATAATCAGAATCCACATCAAGACAAGTAGATATGAGAGTGAGTCACTGAAGAACTGGATCCAGTGAACAACCTGAGAGCTTTGTAGGTGAACAGAAACAGAAATAACCTCACATATTTCTGTATGATTTTAGGGTAGCTGGAAAAGTAGAAACTAAAATATACCAGAATTAGGAATGATACTGAAGACAACAGATTCCCTTTCAGACTCAGCCTCATAGATAGTTCAGGAGTGGGATGAGAGAGACACTTAGCTAGCCTACCTCCAAACACATATCTCTCACTTGGGCAAATCAAAAATCACATTTGGAAGGAAACATTTATCTACTCTCAAATAAAAAGTGTTAATCCCAAAGTATGACATAATTTCAATAAACTTTAATTAGGATTTAATAAAAATCCTCAAAATAAGAACTGATATGGGAAGAGTTGTTAAGACATCTAAGGCAAGGACCTGGCCTTTTCCTAATACAGAAGATTGTCACCTGTGCAAAAAGGGCAGATGGATCAAACGGATTAATTACCATGCAAATATACATACAGTAATATTAAAAGGTGATCTGAAAATGTTTTAACAGAAAATGAGGCAAGAACAGCAAGTTTTGATCAGGCTTGCTGCAAGCTCTTCTTGAATAAAAGGATAGAAACTTAACTTTATGCAAACCATTATTGGAGCATCATCCTCCTGCAACTGTAGCCTTCAGCAACACATTTGAGAAGCATAAAGAGGCTTCCTTCATGCAGAAATATGTCTAGAGCCAGTCCTAATACATATTATCCTATCTTTTTTTGGCAAGACACCTATGAACTGTAATAAAGATGGATAAGATTCATTGGTTAGTAATGCCTCTTGCAGGAGGAGGTAAGATTAAACACAAATCCTGGCTGATGTCTGGCAACTCTCTCTTACTTTAAATTCTCTACTACAAAGCAGCAAATACAAAACCAAATGATTCCCTTTTGAGTAAGATGTGGTTGAGGTGAAGGCCTTGTGATTTCTTTTTAGTACTTGGTTCCCTCTCACATGACATGAGAGTATTCCAGGAAGACCCAGCTCTGTCTCTAACAGGTTATTGCTCTAAGAAGCAGTCTGGGGATTTGTTTTCTCCATGGTAGGGATTAATTCTCCTGCTCAATAAGCAGGCACAGTTTGGTTGCCAATCAAAAAACCACCCAAGGATTCAAAATGAACATAAATGTCATGCAGGACACCTAGGTAGCAGCTCCCTGGACACATCCCTGAAACAGGACTGTTAGCTGTGGCAAAACCCATCAACCCGCATGAGCTAAAATCCAAGGTGTTTAATTAGTCATCAAGCAACTCCTCCCAGCCCAAACAGGAGGATCCTCCAGCATCACATAAATCTGGAACACCATTTCTCCCATTTACCCAGAATGTCTGGTCCCAGGAACAGAGCTGGATATGCTCTGTGCTCAGCCCTTCAAAAAACATCAAGGCAGATTTACCTCCAGTAAGACAAATCCACTGAGGATTTTGCAACAGAGGCCTGTCCCAAACTGGGCAGCATTTCATTAAAATCAGAAATACAAGTGTTCTGGTGCCAAGGCAGACACACAGCCCAGAATCCCTGCCTCCCCAGCTCCTGTGGCTTTAGAAATTGTACTAAATGTTGTAAATGTAAATGTACTAATGTTGTTTCATTACCAACCTGCGTCTCTCCCTAGGATGCAGTCTGGATATTTCTGGTATATGATGGAACCTTCACCACGAGCTGCTGAGCTCTTTCATGTATGATCAATAAACAATTGTTGAACTCCATAACCCTTTGAAGCTGAGGATGTGCTTGTTAGCCAGCCTGTGTTGTGGGATACATCTAAGGTGTATGGCTCTTGGGGCCATTGGCATGGTGAGCAGCATGCACTTGTGGCTCTTCCCAGAATAGAACTCCTCAGAAGTGTTCATTTTCATTGAACAGTTACCACAATCTGTGAGGCACACGAGCCTTCCCCCAGCCCGCTGTGCATGTTTATGTAGAAATGTAAATCTTTCTTACCTTTCACCTGTGAAAACCGAAACTTTACCAAATGTCCTTGTTTACTGAAAACCCACATGCTGGGGGTTTTCAGAGAAGCAGCCTTTCATCCAGCATTATGTACATTCCTCTAGACCTGTGCTAAATTAATCCTGGGTTTTAATAAACAACTGCACTATTATTTTTACATGGACCATGAAGGCAATCACAATATATTGTAGCTAATGTGTTTTCTACACAGTGAAATGCAGGAATACTTTTGGGGTCTTGAAGACATTTGAAAGACTAATCATCCCTTTTTAGGGCAGGCCTAGCATGAGACAAGTATATTTGGGTTAGGAAAGGATTTCTGAGCTGTTTTTTCACCTCTGCCTAAGATGCTACACTTTCAAATTATGTTTTGCATAAGTAATTTTGACAAATTGCCCACAGAGCAGTCAAGGCAGCCAGTTCTGCAGTAGGACATACTGGCACATCAAAGTGGAAATTATTATGCCTCTCTAAGGCATTTATTTTTTCACACCACCATTTTTAAATAGATGGTGAGATTTCACCCCACAACACTGTGCCCAAACAATAATAAATCTTCTGCTAACACAGAATCAACCCTACAAAGTATCACTGTACCTTAAGCTCAGCAGACTGCAGTGCTCAAACAAATTCAGACCAACTACAGATAGGACAAACATAAAGTAAAAGCAATAGCAGAAACTAAAATTATCCTGACATTTGACAAGAAAAAAAAAAGGGAACCAGGGTCAGGGCCTTTTTCACATTGTACCTCAAATGTTGAGACATGATTCCAGTTTGTTTCTCACGGGGCTTCTAAAGACATGTCCTGTAACGCAGGTGACCTACAGCACAGTTAACTCGAAATTTTGAGAAGTACTAGTGACATGCTTTGTAATTATATATTACTTGGAAGTAGTCAAAATCAGAGAGATTGACTATAAAATTGCTCAATATTGATCCAAAGCTGTAGAGTTTACAGTATGCAACCTTGTGTTTGTGACGTCTGTACTACAAGACCGAGAGAGCCTTCCCTCATCCCACTGTCCTCTTGGGAAGAAACAAATTGCAAATGATTTTCCCACCTGGAAAAAATTTTCAGGAACTGAGAAAAATTCTCCAGCCCTAATCAGGATAAGCAGTGTTCATATCAATTGGGAAAACAAAATAATATAAAACAAAAAAAACCCAACCCCCCCCTCCAAAAAAAAAAAAGTAAAAACAAAAAAAATCCCAGAAGACAAGAGTTTAAAAAGAGATTTGAGTTCAGTTTTGATGATTTGGGTTTTTTCATCATACAGTTTCTTTTACAGTAGAAAAGTCACTTTCAAATGAGAAAAATGGAACTGTCTATATGTAATTCTTGAAATCTCTCATTTCATATCTCCAAAACCAATGGTTGTTCAGATCACATGCCTCTGACTGCAGCATTATCATATCTCTTTCTATGTTAGGTGTGCTGTGAAGAGGACAGAGATCCTCCTTTCATTCCCTGTACAACATCCAGAACAAGTTCTCAATGTACTACTATTAACAAGTATAGCAATAATGCAAACAATAAATAATAACTGAATAACTGGAATAATCAGGTTGTCCTTTACGTCACCAAGTCATGAACAATGTAAAGCCTTATAAACACTAAACCCATACCCTGTACCCCTCCCAAATGCCAGGGAGAAACACAGAAGCAGTTGTACATCACAATGAGCCAGCAGTGCCCTGGCAGCCAGGAGGGCCAAGCCTGTCCTGGGGCTATCAGGCACAGCATGGCCAGCCGGGCAAGGGAGGGGATTGTCCTGCTCTGCTCTGAGCTGGGGCAGCCTCACCTCCAGTGCTGGGGCTACAGTATGAGAAAAACATTAAAGTATTGGAGAGTGTCCAAAGGAGGGGGATGAAGATGGGTGAAGGGCCTTTTGAGGGAAAGCTCCCTCCCATGGCACATGTCACTTAGTGTGCTCAGCCTGGAGAAGAGGAGGCTGAGGGGAGACCTCATTGCAGTCTGCAGCTTCTTGAGAGGGGAAGAGGAGCGGCAGGCACCCATCTCTTCTCTGTGGTGACAGTGACAGGACCCAAGGGAATGGCCTGAGGCTGTGTCAGGGAAGTTTAAGTTGGCTACTGGGGAAAGGTTCTTCACCCAGAGGGTGTTTGGGCAATGGAACAGGCTCCCCAGGGAAGAGGTCACAGCACCAGCCTGGCAGAGTTCAAGCAGCATTTGGACAACACTTTTAGGCACACAGGGTGACTCTTGGGGATAGTGCTGTGCAGGAACAGGAGTTGAACTCATTGATCCTTTTGGGTCTGTTTCAACTTAAAATATTCTTTGATTCTGTGATTCTATGAATAAACTGACTGATTTGCCAATAACTTAATTTTAAAATTATATCAAGTAGCAGGAACAATAGTAAGAGAACACTGCAGAAGAGATTTGTTAATGAATAGCAATATGAATTTAAAGTACTATGGTGCCAGTGGAAAATCTTAAATATTATTAGATAATAACACTGATTCATCTTCAATTTCAGAATCACAAAACCAAAGAATTCCTAGGTTTTTTGCATAAGAGCCTTCAGTCCATCTGTCAGGTCCCAGAGCTGGGATCCAGGGTCTACATCAAAACAGCTGATCAAAAACTTGTTCCAGTAGACTCTGCCCTAGGGATCTGGAGGTGCAAGGACAGTTTATACTTGAAAAATTAATTTATCTCTGTTTTCACCAAGTTAAGTATGTCCTATATTTCCTCTCAGATGACTTTGAACCCAGAATATCAAAGTAACAAGAGCTAAATATGATGTTTCTAGATGAACAAACGCTGGCAACAGCACACGGAATACATTTTCTATCTTCAGGCTTAGTTTCTCTCCTTGACACCTTGATGATTTCTCTAAACCAATGATAATCATGTGAAATTCAGAATCGCAGGTTACATATGCCTTATGGATGGTCATCATTAGTATCATAATTCTATTAAATTTAGGGTACAATCAAAGGAGCATGGATTTATCCCAAATGCTCTTTGCAGATACTCATGCATTCTCCCACAGTCCTAACATCAGTCTGGTCATTTGTATTTAATTTTCCTTTGTATTTCATTTGACCTCAGACAATTCACTCTACTTGAAGTTTGTTCTGTAGTTCTCACAAAACTGTTCTGAGTTTCATATAGATTGATTGACAGATGAACAAGTAGAAGATTCAGGAGCAATTATCCTCCATCATGGGATGTACTATAGTAATAAGGATTTTTTTAAATGGAACTATTATTTAAGCTGTTTATAAAAATAGAACTGAAAAGAGTAATATTTCTGAACACTGAACTACAATGGACCATATTTTTAGATCCACTTGCTTCTCAGATATATGCAAAAAAATCCTCTCAGTATTCCTCCTTCACATGTTAATTTGAAAATTTACTCCACAACTTCAAGAATGAAGGTGATACCTTCTTAAACCAGCAATAAAGACAATAAAAGAGCACTTCCGGCATCTTGCTTTTGCATGTATCTTTTTTAAAGCATTGTTGACATAAAACACAAAGAAAGAGCCAGCACTCTTTTGCTGATGTGGTACCCACTGATTTCAATACTCTCCTACCAGGCCTTGTGGCTCACTGGTATACAGCACTCAGCTTCACAGTGAGTATAGCCTGACGTGAGCAATGCAGAACTGCATGTACTGCTTTTGCTTCAGTGCTGATGTAACCAGAGAGGGCTTTTCCTCTGATCTAGTTCCCCACCCGCCATCCTAAAAGATAACCCGAAGTTCTCACAGAGGATGTTTAATGCCATGCAGTCTCTCATCCACCACGTGCTTAGTTTCAAGTTCCTTATTATGAGAACTGTGTGAACCAGCTGAAAGGATCAAAAGAGGAACAAAAAGGATGAGGTGAAAATAAACAGTTTTATTTTGTTTCTTTTATTTAAAGAAATAGCAAATGGTTTAGCCTTTAGAAGACAAGAAGCAACATGAAAAATAAGGGCAAAGGGCACAACAAAGAGGAAAGGAATAAATTGTACTTCAACCTTGTCCTATGGATGAGACGTAGTGGAATGATTTTCAATACAGATTAGGCATTAGGACTGTTTTTTTCGTCTCAGACAGGTCTAAAGGTCTTTCTGTAGACAAACAAAGAACAATCCATATCTCCACTTCTTCTAGCAGAAACCTAGATGCCTATAGTATTTAGTAGTAGACATATACCTGTAGACATGTAAAATTAGATAATTAATCCCATGGTGATTATTTAAAAGGCATTTCCCAGGGAGACTATGAAAGCAGTACAGACCAGTCAGTACTAGAGAATTTTGCCTACAGAGTATATGGTGTCTCCATCAACACACATTATCTAGAAGTAGCACAAAAACCTTCAGCACTAATTTGCATGGAAATGATCCTGCTGTGGAGTATCATGATGAGCAAAATAATGTCTCTTCTCATACTATTTTCTATTATTTCTATGATTCTGCTTGTAATCGCCAAATCACAGAATGGTTTGGGTGGGAAGGAACTTTAAACACCATCTACTTCAAATCCATCTGCTGTGGGAGGGACACCTTTCACCAGACCAGGTACCATCAAACCAGGCCTTGAACACTTCCAGGTATGGAGCATCCACAGCTTCTCTGGGCAACCTGTGCCAGTGCCTCACCACCATCACAGTAATGGATATACAAAGGTGGCCGGGAATAGGGGTAAAAGGCTCCAAGAGACTCAAAGACAGTGCAGGAGCAGAGTGAAGGTAAGTGTCTGAAGTCAATATTGCCTCCCAACTAAAATACAGGCACTGGAAACTGTTCTGTTGGTTCGAAAATTGTTAAAGAAATGACAGTGAAACAAAGTCTTACAACATGGATGCTCAGTCCATGTTGCATCATAGCATTTCTATTTCAGATATAATGAATTAATAAATACTGAGACAATCAGTCTCAGTATTTATTGAGACAATTGCTTGCTTTCAGGTCTTTGTTCAAAACAAGAGGGCAGAAAATTATACAAATGGAGAAAATAAAGAAAGTAGAGAGTCTCATCTCCAAAGAGATGAGGTATAAAGAACAGCAATCATTAGGAGAGAAGATGTTACTGCTTTGTCAATAATGATATGCAAAACCACTAAGGAATGATAGCATGTTGTTAGCAGCTTTGGGGCAAATTGCAGATTTTGTGAAAAAAACTTATTTTCACTGCAACCAAACCCTATTTTCTTTATTTGTAGTGACTGTTGTGTTCATTCCTGAAACAGGACTCTATAGGAAATAACACCAACCCCCCTCCAGGAAGAAAAAAAGCACAAGCATTGGTGTTTGGGGTGGTTTTTTGCATCAGTAAGATCAAGTTTCAGCAGAATGAAGGAACTAAAATGGTATCATTTCAACTTAAAGAAACACCAGCTTCTCACAGGACTGAGGAATAAAACTTCTAATAAAAATACTATCTGGTGAAAGAGCAGAATGTGACTAAGAGTCATATTGGTTGCAGAAGAACAGAAAAGAGCTTGTTCCTCTGTAATTCTCTGCCAATTTTTGCCAGCTGTGAAGAAAATAAAATATTTGAGTATCTGAAAATTATCTCCCAAGTGCTCTTTCATTTGAATTTTTAGCATTTAAAATATTTTCAGATAAACTAAAGGAAATTTCAGTGAACATTTCTTCCTAACCAAGGAGTCAAACCCCCAACTAAAGGTGAAAACACAAATTATTTTACTTAACAAAAATCCTGTAAAATGTATGAATGCAAAGCGGCTCAATGTTTTAAGATTTTGTTTCAAATTTTTGAAATGTAGTAACAAGTACTTTTGCTTGAATTTTCATTGCTTCAAAATACAAATGACCAATACTAAATTCATGGTCTGAGGTCATTTTACACTCCCATATGCTTCTCTCCTTATTCACTAAACCACAGCATGACAGTCACAACAGATGAATACATGGGATAAATTAAGTCCTCCCTAAACTGTTTCTTTTACTGCTGGGTTCTCCATCACCCTCTACCAGTGTTCTTCACAGTCTAGAGGGGACCACAGGTATGAAGAATGCCTCAGCAATGGCTTTCTTCCTCTGCCTGTACAGTCTCACAGTTTCCCAGTAAGCTGCTGCTTGAGGTGACTTATACCCTGCCTGGTCTCCAGAAGACAACACGTATGCATCCTGCTCATTGAAAGCCTATTTAATATTCCTGTCAGTCAGACTTCTTCAAGCATCAAATTCATACATTCCTATGTTCTGCAGTGAAGAAGATTCCCATGTTAGTTTTCAGTCATACCTCTTGATATGTTGACAATGGATACTTCTTCTTCTTGCTGATGATCTGAAAATGTTGATAACAGTGATCATGACCCCTGCCCTGACCCACTTTAGGGATGACCCGTGATGTCTCCCAGCTGCAGAAAGTTTTGCATCCACTTAATTCACTCTCTGTCAGGCACAACAAGGGAATTCCTTCTCTCTTTCCCCTACCCCCAGCATTATTGACCCTTTTTGTGGCCTTAAAGGGGCTTAAGAGTCTGCCTGGCTTTATCAGGATGCAGGAGAAGGTGATAATGGAATCAGGCATCTGTCCATGCTTGACTGTGCCCAAGGATGTGAGAAGCAATCATTTTCCCCCCTTTTTTTTCTTTTTTCTTCTCTTTTTTAAAGTTTGCTTTAAAAAAAATACATATCAAGGAGACTCCTGCCTCCTGCTTATTCTTTTGAACACTTCCCCATCTGTGTCTCCTGCAGTGCTGTAAGGTTGCAGAAGCACAGACTCACACACATCAATGGGTGTCAGAGACTTCCCAGTCAGCAGGCAAATTAACAAAAAAGTAAGAATGCTCACACTGGGACACATGTTGCAGTCCAGCCAAGGATCTCTCTCTCTGACAATGACCTGCTGAAGATGACTTTTTCCAAACACAAGAATTACATGTATACATAAAGGCTCCAGCAAAGCTGGAAGTTAGGACTGCCATAGGGACAAACTGAGACACAGATCTCAACATTTTTAAGAGCTCTAGATGGATGTTTACTCCATTGACATATCCATTTCCTTTCTGAAAATGTGCATAGTTGCTGGGAAATTCTCATTTTGTCACTCTGAAAACTGCATCTGACAATTTAATCTGATGCTCCCCAGCTCCAATATAAAGACAGAAGAGGCATATAGTGGCAGTCCCTTGGCATGCCTTTTGAAGATACACAATCCCTGAAGCTGTAAGCTTTGTGGTTTTCTGGACCCTAGCCCTAGACGTAACCCTAACCCTAGGCTGAGCAGTAAAAGCCTCAAGGGGGTGATGCTGTTGCCAAGCAGAAAAGTGTGGAAGGAGCTCCATTGTGGCAGTCTTGTGCTCCCCTTGGCATGGGTTTTGTTGCTGCAGTTTTTCCCCCCTTTTGGGCTTTGTGGTTTTCTGAACCCTAGCCCTAGACGTAACCCTAACCCTAGGCGGAGGAGTAAAATTTCATTGTGGTGACANGGCTGAGCAGTAAAAGCCTCAAGGGGGTGATGCTGTTGCCAAGCAGAAAAGTGTGGAAGGAGCTCCATTGTGGCAGTCTTGTGCTCCCCTTGGCATGGGTTTTGTTGCTGCAGTGTGCTTGGAGCTCTGGGCTTTGTGGTTTTCTGAACCCTAGACCCAGGCACAAACCTAACACCAGGCGGAGCAGTAAAATCTCATTGTGGTTCCACGCAGGGGTGAGGCTGGTCCCACGCAGAAAGGTGTGGGGGCAGCCATGTTGTGGCAGTCCTGTGTTCCTCATGGCATGTCTTTTGTAGCTGCAGTGTCCTAAGGGCTCTGGGCTTTGTGGTTTTCTGAACCCTAACCCTAGGCATAACCCTAACCCTATGCGGAGGAGTAAAATCCCATGGGGGTGAGAGAGGTGGCAAGCAGAGAGGCGTGGAAGGACTTGCAGCAGACTTGTGTTCCCCTTGGCATGCAGTTTTTACCTGCAGAGTGTGCTTGGATCTCCATGAGCTTTGTGGTTTTCTGAACCCCAACCCTAAGTGCAACCCTAACCCTAGGCGGAGGAGTAAAATTTCATTGTGGTGACACTGGTGCCAAGCAGAAAGATGTGGAAGGAGCCGTATTGAGGCAGTTCTCTTTTTCCCTTGGAATGCCTTCTGTAGCTGCACGGTCCCTGGGCTTTGTAGTTTCCTGTACCCTAACTCTAGGCAGAGCAGTAAAACAGCCTTGGCCTTGAGTCTGGTGCTAAGCAGAAAGGTGCAGAGGGAGCCATGTTGTGGCCATCCTGTGTTGTGACAGATACTCAATTAATGGGGTTTGGGCATTCCATTATTTACAGATCCTTCTCACACCTTCTCCTGGCTGTGTCCCTCTCAGGCTAAAGAATCTGTCTCTTCAGCCTCATCTCATGGAAATGATGTCCCATATCCTTGATTATCCGTATTACTTTTTTCTGGTTCTACTGTATCTCTTCTGACATGTGAAGGCAAGAACTGTTTGTGCCATTGAAAAACGGAAGAACCGTAAATAAGGGGCATAATGATACTGTGTGTTTTCTATTTATCTCTTAATATGTATTTCTTTCAGCCACATTTCTTTCATTTTCAATTACAATTCAAATATCCCTGGCCTGATATTATGTCAATTGTTCATTTTAGAATTTCGTTTTTATGACCTTGAGAAATCCAATATTACAGAGAAATTTTGTCACATTTTTCCCCACCTTTTCTTCCCCATCATCTATGAATATGTGGATCAGCACCGACACATGGACAATACATGTTCTGTGTAGAAAAGGACACTATTAATCTTTAATGAAAAAATCATTACAGAAAAAAATTCTTATTCTCTGAGGGGGTAAAATGATTGCAGAGTTTTGAAAAGTTATCATCAAGACGAAAAAGAGTAGGTTTAAACTTTTGATGGGAATTCTCTTTAAAAGCTCAGCAAATAAATTATTTAGCATCAGCAATTATTGCAACAGCCTTTTTTTATGCCCAAAACACATATGGGTCTGCTCTGACAGAGATGCTGATTTGCAGCTATAAACACAAAAATTTGTAGAAAAAAGTCATATCTACTTACAAAACATGATCAGGAAAAAAAAAAAAAAAGAATCAGGAATGTTCTCTGTTGAATAGATCTGCCAAGTAAAGAAATGCCAATTATTCTTGATATAAACTATTTATTATAAACTGAAATGTAAAATTGAATGGAGTTTTTTAAATATACAAGACTTTTCAAAACCAAATCACACTTAGAAAATAAGTAACATATTACAGTTTATATTAAAAACTGTTATGGGATCCTGTCAGTGCAGGTCAGATAATTTGGGGTTACATGCATTAGATAAGTCTGGAATACAGAAACGTTTTAGGAATTAAGTAAATTTTTTCTAGTATATCACTAGAGATTTATGTTAACTTTTCTGTACAGTTTATGTAGAATATGTATGAATAGACTGACAACAGTCATCTAAATAATTTCTACTGCAAGTTTGACTCACATGTAATTATAATAGTTATGTCAGCAGTAAAATGTAATGTAACCCACCTGCTTGTGTCTGCTGTGGGCTACCAAAAAAAAAGGAGTAAAGCTTTGGCCTTTAACTACAAAGAAAGAAAAAAGGGACAAAACATTATTTTGTCCTTCAGAGAACAGAGAGATGACCAAGGATCTGACTTGGAAAGAAAACAGAATGTACAATGGGACTGGATAAAGAAATTATGATTAATGAGAAGCCTCAGATTATATGTAATCACAGAAAAGTAGGTCTGCAACAGACCTTAATTAGTCACTTAGTCCATCCTCCAATTTCAATGCCAGATCAATAGTACTTAATATTTGTCCAGGGCGTACTTAAAGACATACAGTAACAGAGACACCATTACACTCTGTGATATAAAGCTGTGCCTCATTAATGTTACCATTAGAAAGCTTTTCCTCCTTGATGCAATTTAAGTCCATTACATCTTACCTTACCTATCAAGAATAGAGTCTGTCTTCTGCCTTCTTTGCTCTAGCCTGAACAACTCTAGCTTACTCAGTCTTCCCAGTCCCCTGTCCATCCTTGTTGCCAAGTACACTGACTCCTGTTGGCTCACATAGCTCTTGAGCTGTGGTGCACAAAATTAGCCCTTCCACTGATGCCTTACCAATATTGCATAGAGACCTCAGATTTCTCCCCACATCTATATCTTCCTAGAATGTTTACTGTTTTTGCCAGGAAAACACACTGCTGACACATACTCAGCTTGTGACTTATCATAGACTCCAGATTCCTTTCTGGAAGATTACTTTTTTCACTCTTTGTTAATTTCCTGAATTTGTGCCAGGTTTTTGTATCTGTCTAGGCTCATTGCTTTTGTCTCCCTAACCTGTGTCTTATGTTTTCTAGAGCAGTTTTCTATGTGTCAAGATCCTAATCCCCTCTTCCAGCATGCCTGCATTTCCTCACAGAACTGAACAGAACTGGATTTAGATTCCTACAGCATCCGACCTGGTAAGACCATTTTGACAGCAGCTATTGATACCTACTTGATAGGCACGGTTATCTACCTATCCAGCTGCACACAGACTACATCCCCCTATCTTTTCATCAGAATACCAAAGTGCAATACCAAACAACGAAACACAACATTTTTGCATGACACAGTTGCTGTGGTAACATAAATTAGCAAAATGTACATTGTTGTAGCAGCTTTGTCATATAAGTACGCAGGCTCTTCCATGCAAATAATGGCAGAAGCAGCGTAAGAGTCTTGGATGAAAAAATATCTGGACAAAATGTGATGGCAAACAAAGGTAATATAATGCCAGGTGAAGGCTGAATTAAGGGCTGACAAACCGCCTGGATATTTCAAGGACGTCAGATTGAAATTAGGAACCATAATTGTGGTTAAATGGAAGGAAAGGATAAGTGTCTACCTGCCAAAGGTACCTAAACAACCAGTGCAGAAAGCCAAAAAGAAATACACTTTATACTCAGGGTCTTCAAGTAAAGCAGCAGTTATTTAAGAAGACAAAAGATACAGGCACTCATACAGTTGACATTATGCTAAAATCAGTTATCTGCTCGGGCATATCTGATAGCCTCAGGCACAAGGCGGATCAAATAATTTGGGGGGGTTACCTTAGAAGCAGGTTGTTGTGGATAGAAGCACAAAACACAGGTTTCCCAGGCTGAGAGGGTGAGGAGCAGCTTCAGTTACAGGGGCTGGCCAGCACACTGGACAACTGAAGGAATAAAGGAGCCATTCCCTGTCTGAGGCAGAAAATATTCAAGTAATGGAAAACAGCTGAAATGCATAAGTTAATTGAGAAGGTCAAGAAATCCTGAAAATATGAATGCGCATTTCTTGTACTAAAAAGACATAATTGATGTAGAGCTGTTAATGACAGTTTGACTTGACAGAGATTGATAAGGAAGACAGAAGGGAAATCAGAGTTAACACATAGAGGAATCAGTTTTACAGAAAAAGTATTGTTTATAAACTTTTGCTATTCTAAATTACGTTGTAGTTATGCCAACACAGATTCTGGAAACAAAGGAGGTTCTGGTTTCCAAAGAGGGCATCTGGTCCTGTTTTCCCTTTTCTTGTTTTTAAGTACTGAGTAATCCCGCAAGTATGTTTTCATTTATTGACAACTTTTTATTTCATTAGCTGACCAGGAAAGTTGTGAAACGTGAAAGTCCCAAAGAAGCCATGGAAATCCTGAGTTTCAGCAAAACCTGAAGAGCAGTAATGTAGGAATGACTGGGAACATACAATGGGGAAGGAAGAAAGAGATGCGGGAAGTTCGGAAGGCATACAAATCCCCAGCCTCTGACTGTCCTACCCCGAGAAAGTCTTTCAACACTTACAATCCCTTCTCCAAAAGTACTATTACCATATCGTGGGTGTGTGGTCACAGAAAAGAAAAATCCCGATTTTTCTGACTCCCAAGTCAGAATTCTGTTCCTATTTTAACTGAGAAGCAAGTTGTTTCCTAAGGCAACAAGGAGGAAATGAGGTTTTACCAATGAGCAGTGCAGTGACATCAAGCAGCTCGCTTCATTTGGCGTAGCCCTCCCATTCGAGCAGACGTAACTCATGCCTATGAGTGGCATGTTTTAATCACTCAGAATGTACTGTAGGTTTACAGAATCACAAGATCTTCTAAACAGGAGATGAGGTGAAAAAGACCCTTTAGACAAACTCAGGAGCTATAGTAAACTAAGGAAAATAAGTTAATATGAAATTCTCGTCATTTTAAGTAGCTTCAAAATCAATTCCATATTGCCTCGTTCTCTTATTCTGCTAATTGAGAATCATTTTCTCCAGCACTGCAGTGCTTTTAACTGACTCATATGCTACTCAATCACTGGCAAAGGCTTCCATAAAAAAAGCAAAGTAGCACTACACGTGTCTCGTTCTTTCATCTTGCTTGCACCAATTTCCCCTATTAAATTAATATTCATAGTCACATTTGGACATCACTCTGGCTCTGAAACAGGATCAGCATATGGAAGTGAGGGAACAAGCATTTTAATTTTTTAGAGTGGAGGCCTCAAATTCTCTCTGTACAGCTAAGTAAACTAACCAGGGGAGAAAGGTGGCCTTTTGTATCATGCTTAGGATGGGGATGAGATCCACTGAAAAATTCAACAGCAATGAATTTTAGCAATGAATCAGTCAAACGAACAAAATCATGGCATCATTTTACAGGCTACGTCATCTCTAAGAGGGAGGGCCTGTGGAAATTCACAGAGGAAAACAATATAGCCCTGTGCTTCCACAGCCTTTTGTCCAGGCAAATCTATTTTTTCTTATTGAAAAAATAATTGCTGCAAAGTGGCCCTTTGGACTCATATTTCTGTGTAGAATTTTTGTAAACCGGATGCAAAATTTTAAAATTTTATCCCATTTTCTGCTGGGTACCAGAAGAGGTTTTTATGAATTCCAGCAGTAGACTAGGAGCAGGTAACAGTTATGTATCTATATCTATCTATCTATCTATCTATCTATCTATCGATCTATCTATATATATATATAGATAGATAGATAGATAGATATAGATATATACACACACACACATTTGTAGCCTGTGAGTAGGAATGGCTGTATGTCTTATCTTGTATACGATATGCTCCATCAGCTACAAGCCGTAATCACAACACCAGACTTCATTCATATCTTCTAAGCAGCTCCTGGCGCTCAGCCGCCTCGGCAAGAAGCACAGAAGGCTGGGTGGGATGGTGAGAGGTAGATTACTTCAACCGCATAAAAGTAACTGCGGGGTGGGAGGAAACATCTCGTAATTAGAACACGGGACGGAAATTAAGGTGTCTACCAACTCTGTCACAAAAGGGAGTTCGTGATCCTTGGCGAAAACCTTTCCGACCGCTCTCTCTCCACCTGCACACCCAGGGCGGTAGGGCACAGGGACACTTGCACAGCGAGCGCCCCTCAGCACCCGGAGGTTTTCTCCGATGGCGGCAGGACCTTTGCCGGGCCGGAGGACCAGCTGCCCAGGCCGCGCTGCCCAGGCCCTCCCC
>VWZN01008362.1:0-67171 GCA_013396955.1 Regulus satrapa | reverse complement strand
GGGGGCGGCCGTGCCCCCTTGCCCAGCGCCGGGCTGGCCCTGCCCGCGGCCGCGCCGGAGCTGCGACTGTCCCGGGGGACACGCACGCACCGGGAGCCTGGCAAGGAATTTAGAACTTGTTTCAGGTACTCTGCCTACTCTGCCCTTCCTTCCCCTGCTTCTTACTTTTGGGCTGGTTTTGTGGATGTCTTGTTTTTAATAATTCCGTGAGGAAGGCGTAGATTTGTTCCCTCTGCTTTGTGTGAGAGGACAGGCTGCATAATTTGGCTTGCTCTATTTACCGAACCGTAGTAAGTGTTGGTTTCACCAGTCTCAGACCTGCCTGTGGCTTCTCAGTCGTAATTTCTCGTAAAAATTCATTTTCAGTCACCTGTGTGTTTGGGGTGTAATTCTGCAGGCATGTCTGAGTAGCGCCGGGCACGCAGCGTTGTATTTGTAGAGCGGTGACGCTATTTTATAATGCCCCCGGGGGAGGAAACTCCGCCGGGCTGTGCTTGTGCAGCACCTTCTGCAGCCCTGTCTCTGCAGCCCGTGCCTGGCTCCGGTTTGGTACCTGTGACAGGGCCAAACAGCCCTTAAGCGGTGGTGTTGCCGAAAGTTGGGTTAAGTAAATCCATCCCACTGAACGACAGACCGCATTTCTTGAACAACAGATGTATTGAAATGTGTTTACTGTGTCTTGTCCTCTTGATCTCTGCAAAGCGGAGACATAATTCATAATTGCGGCTCTCGGGGTTACGCAATTAACAACATACTTAGGATAGCAGTAGCACAGTCTTTTGATCTGGAAGGAAAATAAACCCTTCAAGTATGTCTGGGTTTTCAAACTGGCGGGGTACTTCCTCTTCTACTGTCTCCTTACCATGTAGCATTTGCCTATATAGCAAGCCAGTGAGATGATAATAAGACTTCTTCAAGGATTTTATTAGATATATCTTAGTGAAGTGAATTTTCTAACTGGCAGTGCTCCAGGCTGATACTACACTTCAACAGAGTGTAATCTGTCGTGAATGAATCTGAACTCAAGCAAGTTGGCATTTTAAAGAGAATTTGTTTTGTCACTGTAAAACACATTTGCAACTATTTTAGGAAATTGGGGAGAAAATTTTCTGTTTTCTCTCTCCCTGCTTCCCTTTTTTTCTTTACTAATGAGACCACTTACTCTTGAAAATTCAAAAACTTTCTTTTTGTTTTTTTCCTAATGCATGTAGTTGTAGCATTTCGAAGTATTTTGTGTCTGTACAGATCTTACCATGGTTATTACACCTGTATTACTACACCAGACTTCTGGGCAGCAGTCACCCATTGGAGCTGCAACTACCATTTGCAATCCTTTTAAAAAGGCAGTTATTATTTATGAGATCCTGATAGAGCTCCACTAATGGTGTTTTTACACACCTGCAAATCAAAACACACATTAAAAAATACTATCTTAAAACGTGAATGCAGAGAAGTGGATTTTATTGAAGGTATGCATTTAAAAGCAAACCCCATAGTCTCAACCTGACAGAGCATGAAGGGGTTATCCAGACTTGACTCATCTGTGCAGAATGTACATTTCATGCTGACTGCTGTGCTGAGCAACACTCTGCTCCAGTGATTTCACTGCCTGCTTCTCTGGGTAGTACCAACCTTTAAAAACATGGTTGGTGTTCCAGAGCTGTTGATATATTTGAAGAAAACTAGGCTTGCAGTTGGTGAGACTTGAAAAGATTGGAGATACAGTTAGATATTTGATTAAACCTATTGACTGTATATTTGCTGTTCAGTTTTGCATAGGTAAGTCAAAAACCTTACAAAATTTTATTTTGTGAGGTCTTATACATGCCAGGTGCAGTTGAAAGTACTCTAAGCAAGCTGGAGAAAAAGCAGTTCAAAGTCAGCGTGAAGTAAAATGAGGAACTTGTTTGGCTCAGGTCAGTTTTTGTTGTACTCAGAAATGGCTACAGCTAAGCAACTCCATTTGGTAGAAAAGAGATATGTGATTTAGTTTGACTTCTTTCATTGCAGGAGTCATAAAATCTTATTTGGTGTTTTTTGCATTTTCTCCTTAACTTCTGTCTTGAACCAGTTGTTAAAAAGAATTCTGCCCTTGAGAACTAAAGTCTGTTGCTTTTTTTTTTCCTGTTTTCCTTTATTTTTTAAATTAAAACAGATCATAATATGGATTTTGCTAGCTTTAGCCTCCAATGATCAAAGTCTTCGTAATCTGTATTTTAAATAATTCTTGAAAATGGAAATGCTTCAGAGGGAGTAACAGTAGTAAAAAAGGGGAGAGTGGTTTATGGTAACTAGGAGGAAGGGTAAAAAATGTGTGATGTAAAACTTCTGCCTTTCCTCTTCTGTGAATGTTTTTCTGCTGCTTTTGCTGTTCTCTGAAGCAATGTCCCACATGTACCTAGGTAGTCATAGATAGAAGTTATTCACAGATACTTCATCATTCAGTCATTTCTATAGTGTTTGTTGCCATGGGAGCTAGCCAGCTGCCTTATTAATAATCGAGGTGATTACACTTTGTTTTTTGACTTGGGGTACTGAAAACTGTACTACTGTACTCCGAGCTACTGTAAGAAACAGGTGTTGTACAAAGACTGCAGTGAGTTGTTTCTGTGAAGAGACTGAAGTGTTTCTGTCCTTGGACTGAAGTTGTAGAGTGATGCTTTATATCTCTTATCATCTATAGTTATGTGTAAAATGCCTCATGTCTCCAAGCTTGCTAAAATATTTACAATAAATGTATTATTTCTACCATATGTTTGAATCAAGGAACCCGCTAATTGAACAAGCTCATATTTTTATGCTTGAAAGAATTGACACTTCATTTTAATTGCTAAATTATATGTTAAAAGTAGACTATAAAAAAAGCAGAGGTGAGATAGTGTAATAAGAATCAGAGTAATTTTTCTCACTTCCTGGCCTTGAACTGTAGTTATTTTCAGTTAGAAAATAGATAGAAAATCAATTGTAATCTGCTCATAATTGCCTTCCTGGCAGAGTTATGAGGCATTTCACTCCCTTTCCCCTCCCCTCTCCCCCACTCCTTTTTCTTCACCCTTTTTTAAAATTTTTTTTTCCTCACTGTGTGTATTTTTTTCCTCTGTGTCTTGTGGGATAGGCACATCTCCAGAGGTAGAGGAAATTTTTCATTGAAAAGCTCTTCATCTTAAAATGTTTTTGTGTAACAGCTTGAGCCTCTGTCAGAAAGCGTGTTCCTTACCAAGTTGTTTAGTGGTGAGTAGAAATTGACTGAGGTTTTCATAACCTTAGGGCATTCTGCTTAGATGAACCAGGCATTTCTCTTTTACCTATCAGGATTGATTATTTCAGGTTAGATCACTTATGGCTTATGTAAAAAGCCTAGCTTGCGCTACCAAAAATCCAAATTGCATTTTGCCTAGCATGAAGTGCTAGGCTTGACATTTGACACTGACTTTCACGTTCTGCCAGGATGTTGTACTGCCCATTAGAGAATTATTTTAGCGCTTTGGCAGACTCAAGCTCCGTTCATTCTTGAGTCGTTACTGCAGAAGGAGAATGCTTTGAAAGCATAGCTCAGTTTTAAGACCTGCACCTCTGCTCTCCCAACTCGAAAAGTCCAGACGAGATGTTTTCAAAGTTTGCCCTCAGGAGTAACGCAGCTCACCCTCTGCAACTGTGAGATTCGTCATTCTTCCAGGCTTATGTCACAGTGTGCACCAGACTACCTCTCCTGATGGCTTGACCATTTTAAGGTTATATTTGCTTGATTTATGATACCAGTGTAATACTTTAAAATTGGATATACGTCATCCTCCTCCCTGGGAGGGTGGGTGTCTATTTATATATTTATATATACATGTGTGTGGGTGTGTGTGTGTGTGTACAGGTAGATAGCCTCAGAATGGAATTCCAGGTTCTGCTGTCCTTTAAATGTAAAAATCTTCCAAGTGCTCATAAATGTAGCTCCCATACATACCTCTGTTTTAGACCAAAGATTTGGTTCTAAATTCTTTCTGGATAAAGATGTTCTTTGCATAAAATTTCTGCAGTATTATACAAAGTATTTAAAATGTATTCTTTCTTAATATTGCAGTTTTCTTCAGTGTAGATAATGAGACTAAAGCTGTATTCAGGAGGAGGGATTTTACTTTATGAGAAGTTGGTATTTTGAGAAAAGAGTGGGTAGAGAGGAGGGAGGGGCAAGACATTCAGTGGATGGGAGTGCAGAAAAGTTTAATGGATGTTATTAATCCTCCCAATGGAAGAAATAGAGTAATTTCTTTTGGTATAAAAGGAACGTCTTGGGAGGTAGTTGAAAGTTGCAGAGGAGTGCTAGAGATTGGAGAATCAGTGAAGCTGGCGGTGTTCAGTAAATGTGGCACAGGTTATTGCAAATACCTGAAAAGTCTTTTGCTTGCTGTGAGTAGGTAAAGCTCAGAGTCTGGGAGGCATCTTAAAGAGTAAAATCCTTGAGCCCTTTACTGCTTGACAGAAACTCACATGATAATTCCTAAATGACCATTTGTGTGAGCCATGCTCCCCTATGAGCTGTAAAAAGTAATGTGCTAAGTTGTGAAATCGATGAATCAGTCCTGTGAAGCTTTGAAGTTTTGTGATGAACTGAAAATTTCAGTGTTGCCGTGACTTAGACTTTTTATTTTAGGATTAATGAAATTTGGTGGTTTGGCAGAGATTGTCTGGAAAAGGGACAGATTGCATTTTCTTTAGTAGAAGCTACTTTCCTAGTCTACTTTTGTTCTTTGAACTGTTAACACAAGTAGCTGGTATCTCATTCTTCATCTCTCTGCTCTCATAATTACCATTAATGTTGGTGCCTTGACTCACAACAAGTCTCTTCAATCCTCTGTCCTCTGTAAAACTAATATCTGAATTGCTGACTTATCTATCCTTCCGGATTTGATGCATGGCCTCATTCTTGATGAAAGACAGTTCTCTTATAAAAAGTGCCATAATCACTTTCGTGGAGATCTCGTCTTAGTGGAGAGCCTAAGAGCCTCACAGCTTGCAGCAGCATCCCCTAAGTCTTTTCCACCTTAAAACATTCAACTAATTTGGAAATGTCAGATGATTTTTTCTTTCAGCAGTAATTCCAGTACCTGCTATTTGTAATGCCATATACACCTCTGGAAATGGTTTGTTCTGGCTAGGGAAGGACTGAGCTGTACAAGTGCCCAGGGCTGTGCACCTGGGTTCACAAGTCTCGGTAGCACCTGCTTCTGGGGTTTGTACTGCCATTCTTGCTGGGCTGCCAACTAGGCTTTTGCCGTCCTTGCCAAGCTGTGAGTTGGACTCATTCGAGTTTCTGGTACTGTCACTGTTGGGATTGCAGTCTGGGTTTCTTGAAGTTGTTGAGGTACATCTGGTGAAAGATCAAAATCAGAGTTTTCTGCTTCAGCTGCTGAAGTTTCCCCAGTCACTTGTTTACTTGTCTTTTCATAGCTTTTTACTGTAGCTGTTCTGTGGAAGAAAATAACGTCTGGTATCGTGCATACATTGATGGGACTTTCATCTGGTTCCAGCAAAAGACTGTGTGGCTAAATGTGTTTAGGTAGTGCCCACTTCCTGGAGATTGACCTTACTGCCGGGACTCATTCAAAGTCATGACTTTTGTGTGAGCTCTTTGCCATCTTCTCTCAACTGAGCATTAGCTTGTAAGTGAAACTTCCCTTACCACCCTTGCCTGATAATTTAGGAGAAGCTAAACTACAGATCTCACAGAGATAGTGTGTCTTTGCATTGTGAAATTATGCAGCCATTATTTTTTCAGGAGTGAGAATAATTGTGCCTTGATAAATTTTAATGGTGTTGGTACACAGGAGTGCATGGTCTCTCCCTAAGGTTTTGTTCAGTATTTGGTGATAGTGTGCCATCTGATTTGTTCATAAAACTGCTCCAAAGTTTTATAGGGCTGTGGTAGCACTCCATAATTCACATGGAACACCTTGACAAATATTGGACATTTGTATGTTGCAAATCAGTTTGCTTTTGATATATACATACGTTGCAAGAGAGAGACCTCCAGTGAGCAAACTCATTAGTGTGAAATAAGCGTCATCATCTTAAAGATGATCTTTGTGATCTATACTTCTGTGAGCAGTTTGAATTGTTCTTCTGCGGCTTGAATGCAGTCATCATTATGCCTTGAGGTCTCTGACAAGAAAACGTAGTGGGCAGACTGAAAACAGATGCCTCCAGTGGGCATTGTAAATAGGGTTTAGTTCACCTGCTGACATGGGATCCTTTTGTGGAAAGTAAAGCCTAGTCCCCTGATAAGTGTAAGATGATGTTACAGAAATAGGTAATACGGCTAAATAGGGCATATTAGCAAAAGGATTGCCATCGGGCCAAGTGGAGTGATCATTTACCTCTTTTTGGCACAGGTTGTTTTTGAGGTTGTATTTGGAGCACAGAGTCCAGTTTTGGTCTCCAAAGGACGTAGGACACTGCCTTACAGAGACCAATCCAGTGGATGGCTACCAGGTTCATTAGGGGGCTGGAGTACGTTGTCTAACAAGGAGAGACACTGCGAGAGCAGAGTTTGTTCAGCCTTATTAAGAAAGGACAACGGGGGATATTATTGCTTTCTTCAGCTCTATAATTTGTTTGGAGAAGACTGAGTACTCTATCTGGAGGCATGTAGCAAAAGGACAAGAGGCAGCAAGAGTTGGCAAGGTACAGTGAGAAATTTGGGCTGAAGAGGAAGAAAAATGTCACCATGAGAATACTTAGGCACTGGGGCAGGTGTTTGGGGAAGTTCTGGAGTCTCCAGCCTTGGGAATGCTCTAAAATTGACTTGAAAAAGATACAGAGCAACCTACTGTAGCTAACCCTGTATTAAATGGGGGTTCGTTAGACCAGTTGACCTCCAGAGATTCCATCCAAACTAAATTATTTAATACAAGATGTTAATAGCATCACCAGTTCTGAATTAAGTATTTCCAATTGCATGTCTTTATCAGATCTAACTTCATGACAAGGACTCAAAAGAACAAAGTACCTGCACTGGAGCCTCAAAAGGGCTCAAAATGTTAGCCTTACTAAAGAAATATGTGCATGAATTCACAGGTCTAAAATCTAGGGGGCTTTTCAACTAAATACAAGAAAATTTGGTTAGCAATATTAATTACTGCTTTAAAAGCTTCAGACTTTGAGCCCAGAATGACTCTCAGACTGCAAATAGCTGGAAAAATTATGTGAAATCACTAACACCATTTGTCCCTTTCTGATTAGGGTATTAAACATGAGCAAGCTGTTTCATTAATGTATAAAATACTAGGATTTCAAAACCTGTATGTAGTTCAGTGTGGAGACTTTCTGATGGTCTTTCCTGAGTTCAGAAATACAGTAAATCTGAAGAAAAGCTATAGTTTAATGACAGGTAATAAAATAGAGTTCTGTACAGCTATTTTCTTTCATTCCAGGAATACAAGTTCATTTTGAGCTTTGATTTGCAGCTACAGTAGCCCACTTTGTGTAAGATCTGGCTATTGTTGCCACTTGTCACGTCTATTAAAAGCTTCCTCAGAAGGTGTGTAAGTACTCCGAAAGGTACTAAGTGTGTCTGAGCAAATCACATGATCATCTCTGTCTTCCCTGATTTTTAGCTTACTAAATCTGGGTAAAAAATTGAACCTTAACATGTTCTCTGACTCTTTCATCCCAGTAGAGAGTAAATGGCAAGGCTGAGTCGTGCAGAAAATCCGCTGCTGGCAGCTCTCTCACAGAAGGCTCCTGGCCAAAAAGACAACTGCAGCCGTGTGGTACAGGCATAGGAATTGTGTCTCAAATAAGCATAACACTGTGAAGCCATTTAGGGCAACACATAGTCCAACCAACACCTTGAACTGTGTCCAGGAACCCTGGAGATTATGGGGCTCTATTGCCAGCAACATGGCCTGAAACACAACCTAGCCATGTCTCTAGACATTTTGAGAGGCCTATTTTCCTCTGACAGACCTTTCAAACTCTGAACAATAGTCTGTGGCACAGATAAAAGATACTAAGTTGACGAGCTAAGTGTATTTAAATGAAGAGAATACTTTTTTTTCACATAACCGTGTTCGTTTTGTTTGAGGATTTTCTTCTGATAGAACAAATTTGAATAAAAGTACTTTGCTAAGCATGATGGTGTACACTTTGTACAGTTGTAGGCATTGTCTGGCCGCCCAGTATTGTCATAGGGAAAGTTAATTAGACAGTTCAAATTTTCGTGCTCAGAAAGCATCCAGACAACGTGACTCTTTCTGGAAGTGGGAGGAGATCAAATCTAACGTGTGTATTGGTGGAAATTTCTTTTTTCCCTAGAATGCTTTGTATCTCAGTGTCTGCCTCAATTTATAAATAATAAAATTTAAAAACAAATTAAACAGTTACAATCCTAAAGGAAGCACTGTTTCCCCGTTAGTGGCAGAAATGGACAGTGCATCTCACATATGAAATTCATGACGTGCTGTTGATGAGAGCAGTTGCCCAAGAGCCACCATAGTGTGTAGAAGAGGGTTTCAGTGCTTCCTGCCTTTTAAACCCCTGAATACTTTCCAGTAGAGCTTGGTGTCTGTTACCACAAAAAACCCCAAAAATTTCTGGCCATGTGACTTACTGCCCTCGGAAACAAGACTTCTGTGATTGTCCATCTGTGCACATGCCCTTATGCAGGTGTGGTTACAGTGGTTTGTGTGTTTGTGCTGGGGTTTAACCACGTTTGAGTTGCAGCATCCGCTTAAAGATGATGGAGGAATCTTGGAGCCTGCTGTATGTCGCTGTGCTGGAGGCAGCCAGTAGTGGCCTGGTTGTGTTAGGAGGGGTGGTGTAGCAAGGCAATGGAGGTGGTCCTTCCCCTCTGCTTGGCACTGCTTGGTGAGATAAATCTGAGCCCTCCAGTAGAAGAGATACATGGAATTACTGGAGTCAGTCTAATAAAGGGCCAGAAGGATGACTGGAGCATCTCCTCTGGGAGGGAGGGCTGAGAGACCTGGGTCTGTTCTGCCCGGAGGAGAGAAGGCTTGTGGGTTTCTTATCAGTGTATAGAAACACCTGATGGGTGTGTGCAAAGCAGACAGAGCCTGCCTCTTTTCAGTGGTGCTCATGGACAGGACCAGACTGTTCCTTCTGAACGTTAGGAAATGCGCTTTTACTGTGAGGATGACCAAGCACTGGTGTCTGCCCAGGGAGGTTCTGGAGTGTCCATTCTTGGAGATACTCAGATGCTGTCTGGACAGGGTCCAGCAGCTGGCTCTTGGTGGCCCTGGTAGATCAGGGGAGCTGGACCTGAGGTCCTACAGAGGTCTCTTCAACTTCAACAGTTCTTTGACACTGTGAAAGGAGCGCAGCTTAGGAATCCGTGCCTTAGAATGAATATCTGTAAGTTGCAGTACTGAGGTGATGATTTTTTTTCATTATCCTCTTAGGTAAACATAGTAGAGGGGGTTTTTGTCACATGATCAAAACTATTTACTTTTATAATTAAAATCTGCTTCAGAAAATGTGTTTCATTTCAGGTGCTGTGTCTCGGTGCGATAGTGAGGGGTGGGTGACACCAGTGTGTTTCGGTGTCTCAGAATGCTGCTTTATGCTTTCTGTGTAGTTGGCTGGTGTGGCTCAAGCCTGTTGGGCTCCTAATGTAGGCAAACTGCAGCTGCAGGCGGCTGCCTTGTCCTGTTGTGATGAAGAGTTCATGGTCACTGCCTTTTCTACCAACAGAAAAGCAAGGACTGGATCTGTTTTACCTGTGGTTAGAAAAAGTAATCACTGTTTATGATAAAACTTAGGGTTTTCTGCCTCTCTTCAAAACCTTGGGGGATATCCTGATAAATGTTGCAATGGTTTGCTCAAGTCTTGCATGCAGCCAGTGTACTGATGAACTAATGGGATTATACCATAAACTGTACACATTCTGACCTTTTAAGATGATGCCCAGCTTGAAAATGTGTCTCTGTTTTTTTATTTTAAGGATAACTATAGAGAGATGAGTCTTTTTTTTTTTTTTCCACAGAGTGAAATAGCTCTTTTCCACTTTGTTTCAATGCATTTGGAAGTGCATATTTTTCTATAGAGCAGTTGCACTGCATTTGTAAATACATTTAAACCTTATTTTAAAATATGGGGGTTTTGAATGGTGAGTTATTCTCTAGGCAAAACATTGCTAATCTTTATCATAATATCAGTTCTTTTTCTGAATTCTAGGCATTTTTTATGGATCACTTAATTCACTCCTTTGTATAGCTGTAGTAGAGTGGTGGGGTTTTGTCTGGTTTTGACTGTGAGTAGATCCAGTCCAGAGTACCACTTACCACTCCACAAAACTAGTGAACTTTTTTCAAGTGCTCTACCTAAGATCATCTATCCCTTCATGTAACTTGAAAAGAAATTTTTTCTTTGTATTGCCACTTGGTAATTTTCAAGATAAGCATTTCCCTTGCAGCTCCCAAGCCCAACAGTAAACATAAGTCTTTTACCTTTTTTTGGGCTGAGTTTTGTCTGTAACAATTTTATTGTAGCCTATAACCTTAATTTCTATTTCATAAATGCAGTGGTCCGTGATTGATTTAACTTGTGCAGTGTGTTCTTGCAAAGGCATGATTTATTACAGGAGGCTTAGCACAAAGTTGTAAAATAAAAGATAATTAAACACGTTAATGGGACAAATTGTCTTTCTAATTGCTGCATTAATACCACTGGAGTTAGTGAATGACAGAATGACCATTTTGTATGCTTGCATAAAATAATTTCTTCTTAAATAAGGCTTTGTTTTCAATGTGAAACAACAAGATTTGTCTGGAACTAGCAGCTTCTTGGGGATTTTTTTTTAGGGGTTTTTTTTTTTTTGCTTTATAGTAGTGCTTCCCTAATGTCTTCAGCGTCTGCTGTCTGAATTTCCCAGCTGCTCCAGCTCTCCCCCCTTTGGTCTCTGGTGCTAGCATTTGTGCTTTTCACACCATGCTGGGCATTGGGGGGTGGGGATAAAGTGGAGAGAGACATCCTGGTCTGTGTCTCTTTGCAGCGTCCTATCCCCTTCTGCTGTGCCATTCTGAAATCTCCTTCCACCATGGAGTCTCCAAGCCCATCACCTCCAGGCAATTCAGAATTTTGTACTGGCCTGCTGTTTAATCAAAGGACCTGACAAGCACTGTACAAAATGTCCCATACCTAGCAGCCACAAATACAGATTTTTATAGCTTACTCATCTTGCAAGACCAGAAATTTGAAGGAGCTGTCAGGTTTTCCGTGTCTGTATTTAATTTGTTACCTCTTTGTATTCTGTGTATTGTGATAGGAAGCTGTTGAACTCGTTCTTGGATTTGGAGGTTTTAGCACAAGTAGAGCATGCTCTGTCCTTTTGTGCTGTGTACCTTGTGCTTACTCTGTACCTTCTGGTGATGCTCTTGCAGCCTTTCACAGATGTGATGGCAGAGCCCCACTGTTTCGTACTAAGGTGTCTTCGGTGAGCTCATCATTCCCACAAGGAAGCCTCATGTACCTGATAAACCTTAACATCAGTGCTTTTCTGTCATCACAAGCATGATTTAATAGGATGATCTCATACCCTATAAACCTTCAACAATCCAACTTCTTTTAGGGAAAAGCTGAAAAGATGCTTCCAGAAGAGACAGCTGGTTTAAGTAACTGGTGTTGTGCACAAGATAGAACTAGAAAATGTCTTCTTAATTCACACAACTATAGCTTGCGAGACTGTTTTCTGTAAATTTAACAATGTAATGTAAGTCTTCAGATTGCATCCATTCTAATTTTGGTCATAGTGCTGCAGCATGGTGTTTGCATGAACTTTAATGTGCAACTAAGGCTTATCCCTGGTTCCCTGAAGACATGCTCTTGGTATGTGGAGAGTTGGGGGGTACATGAAACAGGGCGATATTCTTAGTGTGACTGTAGAAGAGATAGAGGGGGCAGGTGTTTGCAAGTGAGCTTCTTGTTATCTTTAAGGCAGTTTTCTAAGGCAGATAATGCACTTGCAGTAGATGTGCTTGTAGAGCCCCAAGTACAGCCCTTCTCTGCCACGGAGTTCTCTGTTATAGGTGGATAGAAAGAGTGTCATATGCGTCTCTGAAAAGCAAGCATCTCTGTATTGCAAAAGAAATGCCTGTCTCTAATCAGGGAGATATAACAAATGACTAGCCAAGTGATCCTGCTTGCATCCAAGTGCAGTTCTTGGGCATAGGTGAACTGGACTGGCTTCCAATTTTGCCTACAGAAGTTTTAATATGCTTAATGTTATCCAATACCGGTAACTGAGGTAGTCTAAATACCACAGCAGGGTCTGATTAGCTTTTTCAGATCACTGGTTTTATTCGCTGTTTGCAAAGAGCCTTAATCCAGTGCTGGGGATCAAGCGTCCCACTGTGCTCGTGTGTAGCTTTCTCTCAGTCTTTGCGTTCACAGTGGCAGAAATTAGTGTGGAGTCTCCTCCTGCCTCCCAACTTAAAAGCTCCAAAATTGTGGTGTTAGTAGTTGTTTTTAGGAGTGTTTAATGGACAATGCAGAGAAACTATAGTTGGGGTTTCTTCTTCGAAGTTTAGTATCTGGGCACCTGATGAGTGCATCAGTGTAATAGCATGACAGTATGTAATTTCATTTACTGTGTTGAATTGCTTTAATATCCATATAAAGCTTGGAAAGTTACTCAAAACAGTTCGAACAAACCTGTTCTCATTCTTTTCTTCTGTTAAATCACAGTAGTTATTTCCCAGCAGTTTGCCTGTCCTTGCAAGCAGAGGAGGACAGCTGCCTCTGTGGTTCTCATTACTGCTTTTAGTCATGTAATGATGCTGAAGTTCAGTAAATACACTTTTCTAGTAGTCATTCAGATGAACATTTGCAAATGAACATTTGCAAATGAAGAATCCCTTCCTTCTGCGTCTTGACTTGTCTTCCTTCAGTTGAAGTTATCACCAGTGGCAAATTCTTATTTAAAAGTCCAGAGTGTGCCACATTTTTTTTATCAAGCATCAAACCTTGCTTTGATTATGTTCTAAATGTCTGTGTTGGGTCGTGAGAGGAGATGTGGACTGGAGTTCATGTTTCTATGTGGATTGCTTAAATTGAAAATAAAAACAATAAGGAGTTGGCTATAGCCTAGCTCCAGACTTCTGTTCAAATATTCTGTCATCAAGAAAAGATGGAAAGATCGTGTAGAACAGATCTGTGAAGAAATAAAAGAGGAAAGCAGTACTGTTGCAAACAAATATAAGGGACTCCAGAACAAAAGAGTGGTTCATAGTTCCTTTCTGTCAAGTGCTCTAATGTTTCAACTGCTTAAAAATATCCATTATTCCATATATTAATATTATGTGATTTTAGTTTAAACACTTCCCCCCACACGGAAATTACCCACAAGTACTCTTAAGAGTTGTGTGTAAATTCAAGTTTATTGCAATTATTGCCTAATGTAGAAGTGTCAGAAAATTCAGAAAGCAGTTTCTGAATACATTTTAGTGTCTAGTGTGGGCTCTTTTCATACATCCATGTGCTTTATACCACTGTGATTAATTTTGCTAACAAGAAAAGGGGACTACAATAGCTCCTGATAGATTTATTTTTCTTTAATATTTTTCCTGACAAAGAACTTTTTGTTTCCATAATAAAAGGGGTTATATTCCTTCGGACTGATATATTTTAATAGAAACTCACAGTTTTTACTACTTAAAAATAATTCTTTTCTTTGTTTCGTGAATTAGAAACAATGAGGAGAAGCTGAAGTCTGCCCAAGCCAGGTGTTTCTTGTTGGCAGCCTGCTCCCTAATGACTCTGGCTCTCATACAGCAGCTGCCTGCTAGTCTCTTTTGTATGGCCTATTGTTGCTGCACACCCCTCGTTAATACACATGCTGCCCGGGGCAGACCCTGAGAATGACATCAACTTGCTTATCTTAGAAACCTCCGAACCTGATGCAGGGTGGGGAGGTTGCCTTGCATCTGCCCAGCCAACTAATTGTGAGCTCTGCGGGCCGTGATTGGCTCCGTGGCCGCTCAGTAGTAGGTTAAGCAAAGACATTGCGGGTCCATCTGTTCGTCCATTCATTGTTCTGCTTGCTTGCCTGAAGTCTGCAGCTGAAATCGTGTTAAGGAGTTGCTTCTGGAACAGCTAGGAGAAGCCAATGTCTGTGTGTTTTCCAGCCAACGTAAGTATGGGGGCTTCTCTCCGCACGAACGGGATGGCTCACCTTTCTGGTGTGGCAGCGTTAGCAGTTTGTGTTGTTGTGTGGACAACCAGCTAGCCTGCGTCTCGGCTGAGATTCGCACACTTTGGGTGTCTCCTGGAAAAAGAGGGAAAGAGAGAAACAGTTGCATGCTAAGATTAAGCGTATTTAAGAGCGTTGGTCTCATGCAATGTGTTCTGTTGAGGAACTTTTGGAAGCATCAGTAATACTGGTAATCAGTAATGTGGTGCATTTCCCAGAATTTGAAAATGGTATGCAGTAGCCATCAGCAGAACAAATTCTCTAGCCCACTGGAGAAAAGGTGAAGGTTCAACTTTTAAGTTACAGCTATTTACAGGGGGTTTTTTTGATTTTTTGTTTTGTTTTTGTTTTTTTGCATATAAGCTGTTATTTAAGTTGTGACTATTAGAAAAAGCTCCTAAACAAAATTAGACACCTTTTCCATTGTACCACACCATGGGTGAAATTTACCGTGCTTGTGGAAGTAGGAAGAGCTCCATTATGGGCTGTCTGAAGATACTGTAGTGTAAGATTGAGCATAGCATTAGGATGCTCTCAGATAGGAATGTGTTACAAAGGTTTTAAATTTTGAAAACCAGTTATCAGTGTGTCAGATCTAACCCGTCTGTTTTTTATAAAGTTTCTAATCTATTTTGTTTTACGTTTTGAGTTCAGATGTTAGGCTGAAGAGGAAACACTGTGTACTCCATGAGCCTTCTGTTCCAAGGATCCTGTAAAAAAACAGAAAGTACAAAACAAAGACCTTCATATATTAGTTGAGAGGGAAAGAGAGCATATAAAAGGGTTAAAAAGAGGTTTGCATTTCTGCCACATGCCCTATTGTGTGAACATATGCATGAGTCTATTGAAAGTTTTCAGAAGATGGGCAGGCCACCAGTTGCTGGTCTCCTGCAGTTCCAGTAGACATCTGTTGCCCCAGAGCATTAACCAATCTGTTCAATGGGACATCCCTCCTTTGTTGGATAGAATGATGCAGACAACAGCACTTGCTTAAATACAATGGTAATTAAATACATAGAAACTACAGCAGTAGGTATTTATTACATATTCATTATTTTATTTGCATTGTTGCAGTACCTTTATCATTTGGATAATGGATGCATTCTTTTTTTTTTTCTTTTCTGATCAACTGTGCACTTCTGTTTGTGACAAACAGTGAGTGTTTCAACAAAATGATTTCAATATTTTCCATTTTATGTTTAGAAGACTTAGAAAAAGTCTACCTGTGTGAAAACATGTTGAACTATTTCCTTGGACAGTGTATCTTCTGAAACTTGTTGATGGTCTTTTGAGAATACACATTTTCTGTTATACTGTGCCACATGACACTATTTTACTCCGTTATTTTCCTCTGTGAACTAAATTTGCATTAAATTCCTCCTTTTATGCTCAACTCTAAGTGAAAAATACTGTGAATACACAGTAAAAGATTAGGTGATCTACTTGCCCACATCTCTTTTTAGAAATATTTCTGTGTTGTGTGGAGGTGAACCAATGGGCGGGTTGTTGTTAATGGTTAGTGGAAAATAGTGGTACCTTCTAAGAAATGGTAAAAGGTTATACTTCTGCAATGAAGTGCTCATCTGGATTATTATATTTATACTTGAAAAATGTACCTAGAGTACTTCAAGCCTTTAACAGTGAACACAGTGTGAGATACTGTAGTTTCAAACAGGCTACAGTTTAAAACTTATCATAGGTATGTCTAAATTGGGAGTTACCCATTTTACTAACTTTCATAAATAGAAATTCTTTTACTGAGGTGGGGTGAGCATAACCAAAAGGTGAAGACTTTAACGACTGTAATTTTTGGATGATTTTTTTGTTTGTTCAGCTCTCATTTGAGTCAGAATTCATAGCAGATCCTTTTCTTAGCTTTGTTGCATTGTGTCAGTCAGCATACTTTAAAACCATATGTGTGTAATAAAAGCTCCTTGTAAATAAAGGAGTTCTTAGCTGATGTTGCTCCTTGGATAAATGCAACCTTTTCTGGTTTTTATGAGCTTCCTTGTCCTGTATGTAGGTGCACTAGTGTTTATTTGTAATAGAAATTCATTCAAATTGACTGCCTGGCATGTTGCTCTTCACTAACCAAACTAAGACAAAATAATCAGCAGCATTCAGCAGTGACATCTGATTTTCATGGTTCTAGTCAATTAATCTCATAAAGGACATAATGATGTGAGCTCCAAAGTGTAGTGTTTCTAAGACATGCTACTGACCACAAATAGGATATACAAAGTTCCCAGGCATTGTAAAAATTTGTGTGAAAATAAATGCAATTTGCATGCAGGGTTTAGACCAAATGCCAGGAATAGTGTACTGCTTATGCAAAACTATTTCAGAAATATTTAGCTTTGGATATACAGTAAAAATACAATTTTAACTTCCCTTTTAAAGTAATAGTATAATGACTACATATTATCTGTGGGAGACATTAAAGCTGCTGCTTTTAGTATTCTGTTCTTTAAATGGTTTTTGAAAAACAGTAGAGTTCTTTGCAAAACAAGCAATTATATATTGGAGCATGATGGAGATTGACAGGAGAATTAAAGCAGATAGATGTGAGGCTGATTATGTATATATTCCTAACAATGGGCCACGCTCAGGCTACGGTCATTTTTCATATGCAGTTGATGTGCAAATCATCTAAAGTACGTTTCATATAATGCCTGATCTTCAGACACATTCATATGCTAGTGACTTCTTTGTATCCCACTGGAGGGTGTTATGATTGTAGTTGCTGTAAAGCACTTAAACTTCAAGAAAGAAGTGATTGGAGAATGACTTAAGTATTATTTTAACTAACACTAAAGAAAAAAAAAAATCCCCTTTCCAATCTATGCACTTTGTGCTTTCGGTATTTGATGCTGTTAATATGCAAACCCTTCTTCCCCCCTTCCAGAAAAACCCTTCCTTCACTTTTAGCTCAATACTAAAATGACATTTCACAGTACACGGATTTAGGCAGTGACCCATTATCTCCCTGTATTCTGCAGCAGTGGTACATGAGCCAGCTCAACTTTTCAGTCCAGCTTAAAAGTATTGCCCATTAACTAGACTTCCTCGAGTCAGAGCAGATTGTGGGGTTGGTGGAACAATGATGTCGGGGCTTCCAGATTGGTTTGGCAGCTGCATTGTTCTCTGAGGGGAAACCAGACGCACTTAAGTCCCGCTCTCTTTCATGGGCTTTTGTTCATACCAAATTATTCTTTGGCTGTGCTAGTATTCATGATGGTATGTTAAAGGAGCGCATCCTAGCAACTAGAGGCTGGTTGCTAAGCAGCCTGGCTTCCAATAGGGGCTGCTTGTTTGTGATTTGTTTTAATTTTTGTGTGTGCATGTGTGAGTTCTGTGAAGGCCACAGTGTTGGTTTTTTAACTGTATCTTTTAATTGTAATATTGTGATTTGTTACTACCTCTGTGCTATCGAGTGTATTATCTTGGTTAATAAATCACTGTGTGAAAAGGTCCAGTTTCTAAATTCTTGTTGTGTTTGATCTGTGGGTTGCTTGAAATCCTAAAGCTTTGCGTGAAGAGGGGGCAATATTCATTAATACATTGCCTGAGAATTACAGCCCTACTACCTTCTAAGAAGTTAAGAACTAAATAAAAGTTTGTTTTCTTCCTTATCAGTCTTGCTGGGATTAAGGTGTTGAAGATGAAAGCACTGATGATAAGATTTATTTATGTTAACTAGAAATGTTTAGGTAAAGTAAGATTTTGTGCCCCATAACCGGAACACTCAATCACAATGGTGATGTCTTGGCACTCCCTGCCTATAGAATCTACTTTTACTGAACCATGGATTGGATTGTATGTTTGATTCTCTCTAATCTTAAACCTGGATTGATTTCTCTGGTGCACACTCTCAAATCTTTATCGCAAGAAGAGGAAAGTACACTGTATTTTAAAAATACTTTGTCAGTCTTAAATGTTTACCTGTAAGGGGATGGAAGAGTTAATGTATTTGCTGACAGAAATTTTAAGTTCAAGTGAAGTCCTTTGTCTCTATATCTTGCTTTATATTCTGCTTTACAAGATGGAAGTGTGAAAGAACTCTTTGTTTCATAGTCTTTCCTTAGTATAAATTTTTCTTTTTCATGGTAACCTTGCAGTACAATTGGTCCATATGGTCCATTTTTATTTATGAGAAATAATTTATGTTTTATTTTCTTTATTGAAGCAGTTAGCAAAGATTCCTGTTTAAAAGAACAAAGTAAGGGAAAAAGAGGTAGCAATCTGCCTTTAAATGTAGGTTGTTGAAGTAATGTTTGCGGGGAAATGGGTAACTAGCTTCTCTGTAACTACTGCTACGCGAAATTCCTCGAGGAAATCCAATATGGCAAGTATATGAAGTCCAGAAAACTTCAAATTTTTCTTCCATTCTTCCTAGATGGCTCATATCTATACATGTATAGTTTTGATTTATCAAGAGGCTTGTACAAATCTAGTGCAGGAGCTGAAATCAGCTTTTAATTTTGTTGCCTGTTGGCTTGATGAATGAATGGTCTGTTGGAATTAGTGCAAAGACTTCCATTGGCTTTATTGGCCATTAAGATCAATCCATATCCCTAAATGCTGTATGTGTTAGTAATACAACACTCTGTTGAGAGCAATTAGTCCTTCTTGGCTTAATTATCACTTTATAAGGAAATTCGGAAATAGTTGGAGTGTATTCAGTTGAACTGATAGTGTCTTTCAGGACCAGTAAGTTTTTATTCTGTCATGTTTTCTGTTACTAATAAGCCAGAGAATCTAGCACTACAATAATTTCTTCTGTTCAACATACTGTAAGATACTTAGTTTGAAAACCTTCTCTAGTGTATTTTATGGTCACTTGTTTTTTTCATTGTTACAGCATAGTATTATGCTTGAAGAAATATCTCATTGTTTTTAAATAATGATTGTACTCTTGTCTCTGCATTACAGTAGGTAATCTTGGAGTCTTTGGTTTCATATTCTTTCATAAATCCATTTCTATAAATGTATAAATAAAAACATTTGATACATTCAGAAGACACATGGTTATTTATCCACTTAGCCATAGATATTCCTTAGGAAGAGTTTTTTCCCACAAAACACCTTCCATGTTTAAAAAAGAAATCAAAGAGCTCTATTTCTCTGCTGCAAGAGAATAAATGCAGTTCAGAGGAAGCAGCAAGAAAATAGAAAACAAGTAATGCATGTAACCAGTTGCAACATTTTTGTTTTCTCTTTAGGAATACGGAACACTTTATATTCAGGAATACAAGAAAAACAGCAAAGTGGAGTCAAGTACATGCAGCAGCTTCATGGGCTTGAAGGATCATCTGGGGCATGACTTAGGCCACCTTTATATGGGGAGCACTGGCACACAGATAAATGCAATTGTACCTTGGTCGATGGCGGAGAAGCCAACGATGGATAAGGTTAATTCTAGGAAAGAAGACAAAGAAAAGGAGGCATCTGAAGAGACTTCTGGAAGTTCCAGCTGTGACTCTGAAGAAAGCACAAATTCTGATAATGATTCAGAGAGACTGAATAATTCTGCACTGGAGTCACATTTACTGCCTAACGCTCACCAACAGCTGTGCCGATCTCCTTGCTTAGAGCCTCATATACTAAAAAGAAATGAAATCTTGCAAGACTTTAGGATAGAAGAGGCTCAGGTAGTACCTAAGGAAGTCAAAAAGCCTCCTGATGTGGTGAAAGAATATCAAACCAAACTGGAGTTTGCACTTAAGTTGGGTTACTCTGAAGAGCAGGTTCAACTTGTACTAAATAAACTTGGTACTGATGCTTTAATAAATGATATTTTGGGAGAACTTGTCAAACTTGGGAATAAAACTGAGACTGATCAGACTGTAACTAATGCTAACACTAGTGTAATGCGTGAAACGTCTTCCATAGAGTCTCAGAGGTCAGAGTCTCCACTGCAGGAGGATGTGACAGAGGATGGAGACAACCTGAGGCCAATAGTTATTGATGGCAGCAATGTTGCAATGAGGTATGTGACCGTGAAGGTTTTGCTTTTCTATTTAAATGGAAACAGAAGGGTCTTGCCCATCAGTTCAAGCACTGGTGATGATGTGACTGCTTTAAATTGTATGCACTTGTAAGTGTCTTTCTCAACCACACAGTGTGCTGATATTGTAATCAAGCTACAGGTCTGTAGGGCTTCAGGGGTGTACTACTCACTGTTAAAACAGACGGAGGTTAATACCAGTCTCCCTTTGTAGGCAGATACCAAATCTCTCCTTCTCACTACCACCCTAGTCCTTAAATTTGGTAGTCACCATTGCTACAGGCAGTTGCTGGATGGAGTTACATACAGGAAATGTAAGATTCCTTATGGTTATAAAATAGTGATGTAGAGTTAAGGAGCTTGAGGGATACTTCTTAATAGGCTAATCTGTGAGAACTGATCTGCCTATAACATTGGTCTTGGTTATCAGTTTTGGATTTAGGTTATATTGCCGTTAATTGTCAAGATTAGTGTGTGAAAGAGGAAGAGGACTTTCACTTACATGCCCATGGATAGCACCTACAGCATTCACTGATCCTGACCCAGTCATCTTGGTGCATAACAAGAAACATGCCTGTGAAGGCAAGAGGCTTATGCTTCATCTGTGGTTAAAGAGAGAAGGAGATGGCTGAGACATGCTGAGAGATTAGGGGTTTTATGGCAATATAAATGATTAAATGATAAATTGATTGGTAACTGTTTCAGTAAGTTATAAGTATTATCTGATTACTAACAGCAAGGTTTAGGAGGTCAGTTTTAGTTTTCTGACAACTTGATGTGGTTTTCATTAGCTTAGGAATAAAAGTTAATGCAAGACTTTTCTGGGCTAAAAAAAAACCCTGGCAATTCCATGGGACTTTTTTTTAAGCTTCTAATCAAGTCAATTCCTTTTAAATTAAATTTAAATATACCACTTATTTATGCCAATATGATGGCTTTTGTTTTTTAAAGTAGAGGTGTTAGCACATAAGGCAAGGATATTATTTTCTTAATATGGTATATTCCTCTGAGTTATTTCTGCTGGATGTGTCATTCCTTATTTTTTGGTTTAATTTGAACTATAGAGGAGGCATGTCCTGTTGAACAAACATGATTGTGACACTTAACTAAGAAGTTATCCAGAGACTTCTAAAATGGGTTTTTATTGTACTTCACATAAATCCAAAATGGTTGTGTGTTAGCTAGTTAGCATGGCTCAGACTTGGTGGGTGGACTTAGGTTCAGCTTCTCCTACAAATTGTACTGAACACATTCCAGAATTATTTCCAGATCTGTTGTTTTTCCTTAATGTTTATTCAGCTGTTTAGGATCTGCCTTCCTATGTTCAATTTACTTTTTTGACCACCTGCATCAAATGAAGCAACTATGTATGAATATGCATGCTGCAGGGCCTTAGAACAGATTAAATCTATTAATAGAACTGTTGTTCTGTATCCAAGAATCAAACTAACAGGTCTTTGCTTGTTTTATACCAAATGTAATCACAGAATCATTCCATTTGTAAGAGGCCTTTGGAGATCCCTACTCAGCCATGTCATTTCAAGGCCATATCCAGTTGGGTTTTAAATGTCTCTAAGGAGATGGAGACTCAACATATTCTCTGGGTTAGTTTGAATGCCCTTATTGTAAGAAAGTTTCCTTATTTTATGTTTAAACAACATTTCTTGTATTCTGTTTTGTGCCCAATGCCTCTTGTTCTGTCACTGGACACCAGTGAGAAATTAGTTTCTGTTCCCCTTATTTCTTCCCATCATGTAGTTAGACACACATGGATAAGATCTTCCCAAGCCGCCTCTCTGGGCTACACAGTCCCTGATCTCTCAGCCCCTCCTCCTTGTATGAAAAGTGCTCCAGTCCCTTGATTAATTTTGTTGGGCTTCACTGGCCTTTCTCCAGTATTATCTTTGTCTGTCTTATATGGTGGAGCCAGAACTGAGCCCATCACTCCAGACACTTGAGTAGAGAGGGATGCCCTCCCTCGACCTGCTGGCAGCACTTTTCCTAATGCAGCCCAGGAATTGGCCTTCGGTGCTGCAAATGCACATGGTGCCTCATGATCAGCTCGGTGTTCCCCAGAACCTCTATGTCCTTCCCTTCAATGTTGCTTTCCAGGTGATTGGCCCCCAGCTTGTACTGATGATTAGCGTTAGAGCTCCGCAGCTGCAGGATTGCCATTTCCCTCTGTTGAATTTGCTGAGGTACCTGTTGCCCTGTTGCTTTACCCTGACAGGGTCCCTCTGAATGAGAGTATATCCATCTGATGTTCTCCTCCCAGCTCAGCATCCTCTGCAGACTTGCTGAGGGTGGACTCTGTTCTGTTATCTAGGTTATTATGAAGATGTTAAGCAATGCATTGCGCCATGTCAGTCCCTGGAGTACACAGATACTGACTGACCTTCAACTGGACTTTATGCCACTAATCACCTTTCAGTGCAGCAGTTCAGTCAGATTTCAGTCCATCACTGCCCTCTAACCTTGCCCCTACTTCCCTAGTTTGTCAGTGAGGCTGTGATAAGAGAAGGCTTTTACAAGAACAAAGGTGTCAGAAGCTTTGTTAATAAACAGTGTGTCCACTGCTGTCCTCATGCACTGAATGCACTTAACAAGTCATCTCATCATGAAAGGCTGTGGGGCTGCTCAAGCATATTTCTTCTCCATAAATCTGTGCTGACTGTTCCCAGTCACCTTTATCCAGTCTACATACAGAAAGGGTTTGCAAGACAATTTGCTCCATCACCTTTACAGGGATCAGGGTGAGGCTGACCAGCTTTGTAGGTCCCTGAATTATCCTTCTTGCCTCCCTCTAAAATGAAAGGGATATTTGCCCTTTTCTAGACATTAGAAACATCCCAAATCACCACACGCTTTCAGAAATTGCCAAGAGAGGCCTTACAATGTCATTAGCCAGCTCCCTTAACACCCATCAGGCCCCAGCAGCCTGGTGATATCCCGTTTCAGTGTCCCCAAAAATCATCTGAGGGCTTGTCTGTTACCTTTGCCCAACTTCTGCTCATTTCTGTGGGCCAATCTTGAGCTTGGCATGGGTGATCATTGAAAAATCCACCATCTCTCCTGTGCGCTCATCTCTGCATGGGATTCTTCTCAAGTAGGCCAAAATCTGCTCTCCTGATCTTGTCAATCAGGCTTTTTGCCTTGCTCTTTCTTCACAGATCTGTCTCTCACGGTCACTGCAGCAAAGGCTGCCCCTGACATTCCCACCTCAGTCTCATTCTCCCTTGTTTCTAAGTGTGACGCCCAGCTGGTGCACTTGTTAGGTACTCAGACACCCATTTTAAGAAGCTACCACAAAAGCATTCCAGAAACTTCCTGGATTGCTGATGCCTTGCTGTGTTGGTCAGAGCAAAGCCATCTTAACGGACTGGCTGGTTGGTCCAGTGCTTCCCACCTTTTTCTAGAAATCAGTCCTTGATTAAGAAAGCCCATCCCACATATGTAAAGGATGCATCTCAGCTGCTGACACCAGGTGTTCAGCCCACAGGATCTGTCCTTTCCCCTTCAAGAAAATAGGTACTAATAACTAAGCACTTCAAATACTGGAAAGATTTGAGCTTTTACTTGCAGGAGAGACAGGAGTTCATTTGCAGTTCAATCTTCTTCAGATTTCTGTATTTAAATGTCCAGGGTCCTGTTATGGGTAGCTATAAATTGTCACCGTCTTGTCTTTGCTCTTCCAAGTTGTGGCAAATGAGTTCACTCTGGAGTTGCTAAAGGGAAATGGGCCCGTGCCCTTAGCAAGACTGTAGGTTGTCTTCTGAGAGGTGTTCTTGGAAGTCTTCTCACACATTATTACAGGAATGGTTAAACTGTGATCTATATTCTTCTTTCCATTGTTGTAATGCACATACTTGATGATACCATTTGCTGTTAGAATTACTCTAGATAAGAGCTAGTGATAGTCATTTAAAGGATATATTTGTTGGGGAGGGAAAGTTGTATAGAGAAAGTTGAGGTGACTGATGTCCAATAATGCAAGTAGGATGAAGTGTCTGTCCTCTTCTGGAAGGATCAAACACTGTGCTACCCCCTGTCTCCATTCCATGACTAAGAATTTAGTTTCACAAAACATCCAGTGAGTGACACAGGGTGATTTACTTTTAGGCTTGCCTCTATCGCACTGCAAGGGCTATTTTCCTGTCTGCATCTCATCTAGTGACTTGGTGGCTGCAAAATGAGTTAATTCACCTTCTGAATTCAGAGAGTGGGGGGAATCAGGAAAGGGTTACTTTTCCATTAGGCATGTAAACATAACCTGATGTTTTTGTCATTGAAAGAACAATTTGGTCGGTTGCAAAGGAGAAAGGATATGTCTGATTATGTGACTGGATGTTCATATTTGTGGAACTGGTTGCTTCTAATGAACTGATGGATTAATGAATTCCTTTAGAGCAGCACAGAAAAAAGCTTTGGTCAGAACAACTTACTCTGGCAAGCCAGAGCCAGCATGTTTGCCAGTCTAGTCTGGTGGCTATTCCTGTTAAAGACAAGCTGCTTTAGCAAACTGTAGATTCAGAAAAACGCAACCTCAATTTTTTTACCTTTTGGTGACATTTGGAAAGCTTTCCTAAAACTTTAATATGACATTGCTTGTCAGTTGTGCCATAAACTGTAAATGAGTCATCAAATACATCTTGTGTATATCAAGTTTAAAGCTCCAGTATGGTCTAAATAATATGAATTGGCTGAAGTTTTAAAAACAACAAAAACACCCTCTTTCAACTGAATAGCAGAAAGGAGGCTTTTGCAAGCTGTGACTTGAAAATTGCTATTTAGCTTCCATAGGATACTTCAAATCTGGTTTTGTTTTGTTATTCTACCTTTCTTGGTGTTGACTTAATCCTTTTCCAGAAGAGCAAAAATGCCCATGGTTTAAACCTTAAACATCAAGGTTTTTGTTAGAATGCTCTTATCGATGAGACTGATTTTTCTGGGTGTAAACTTAAAATCAGAGCTGAACAGCAAATGAGATAATCCCCTAGAGCTGTTGTGGACCTTGATAGACCATTCCCACAGCAGGCAGCGAGGCTGAACCAAGTGATACAACCCAAAATTTCATCATGCCATACCTGAGCAGTGACCTATGCCAGTTTTCCAGAGAACTATGTAGTTCTAACTCTGCTTCATAAGGTGAGTTGGGTGTTTTGTATGTGCATGATATTGTGAAGCAAAATCTTCATTTAGAACTTTGGTCCACGTGAATGAGAGAGGCATTTGTCCTCCATAAAAATGGACGCAGGACCTTATTTAGTGTAAGCTGCACATCTTTGATAGTAGCCAGGTAACACATTTCACAGTCATTAGTATTTCTGTATCACTCCCTGTGTGGTAAGATTTTAGCTACCCTAAATTTTCCTTTTACGTAATTGAGGTAAGCAAAAGAAGGTGATCTATATCCATCGAAGAACAGTGTATTGTCGGCTCTTTGTCCTCGTTGTCACCCTTTCATCTGTTTGTTCTCCAGAGAGTTCTCAGAGTTGCTCTTTCATGCATCCCCAACTTCCTCAGCTGAGACTCCCTAATTTGGGATTGAGGGGGAAAGGTCCTGTTTCTCCATGAGGCAACAGAGGCAAGGTTTTAAGGTTCTCTTTTGACCCTCTAAGACTTTCCTTTGCTGCTAAGATTGAGAACAGAGGAGTTCATTCTGAAGAGAGAAATATATGGCAGCACATTTGCACAGTTTTTTGCCTTTGCTTGTCCTTTTCAAGGATAAGGTTGGGATGCTGAAAATGCCCTAAAATTGGTTATTGCCATGATACTTTTCTTTGCTGGAATCAAAGTAAGGGTTTTGCCACCAAGATATAAGGAATAAAGAAAGAAGTTGTTAGTTACAAAGTGAAAAAATTGTAAGGATTTTATTCATTCGCTTCTGTTCCATATTAGTTTTCTCCGGATACCTTGGATGCCTTCAGACTTTCTTTGCTGACTGTGAAAAGAATATTTCAAATGTATATAAAACTATATGCTGAAAACTTAGAGGCAGAAGTCTTCTGTGCCTACAGATAGTGTGCAACATGAAGATAATACTGATGTAATTTTTTTTATTATTATTTTACTTGCTTTATTATTAGTTTTGACCAACAACTCTCAAAAGTTTATGGTCAAAGTATTTTGATCATTTGCTGTTTTGATTTGCAGATTGAAATCAATTGCTCTTGTTTTGGACAATTAGATTCCTCTGAAAACTTCATCCTTGGAATTCCCAGGCCATGGAGGTGATGCATTTCAGCTTCCCTTTCTGGAAAACCCCGGCCTGTGTATTTAAATAGTCCTTGATTGTACATCATTGCATGAGGGAAAACACAACATGAGATAAATAGTAATTTTTGTTTGGGAAGAGGAAGATGCTGTTTTGAGGAGTTGGTTTTTAGTTAAATACAGTCCCACTTTTAAGACAGGTATTTTGCAGTTTTCTTCCAGCTTTCATGCCCAGCTATCCCACCAGCTGTGGATGTTGTAGGTGCTTGGTGGCACCAGATACATACACCCAGGCCTGACAGTCATGGGCAGAAACCCCCACTGCCATTCAGGAGTGGCATTCAGCTGGAGGAGGTGTCACTGGGGTGCCTAACCAGTGTTAGACGTCTCTGTTCAGGCAACTGAGCCTTGCTCCTATGTGCTAACTCTGGGGCAGGTCATTTGGCTGTAGTAAAAGGTTCACTGGTATCCTGCCTGCACAGAAGGTTCTCCACAACTGCATGTTGTGTCAGCCAAAGGAAGGCTCAGTTTCTTATCTGTGGCATATGGAGTTTTCATGTGACAATTTTACTGCTCATTTGTTTTAACAAACTAACAGAGCTGCATTAGCTCCTCCTCAGATTGTGTTGCTGAGTTTGGTAGGCGTGGGTATCTTGGTACCTTCATTCAGACATTCATCTTTCAGTAGCACTATCTGTCTATTTTTTGAATTTATTTTGAGAAGTCACTTTAAGGAATAGATAAAAATACTTTTCCAGGAAGTAACAATCATGTAGATAGAAGCTTGTCACTGGCAGCTCTGAGTGTAGCTTCTCTTTGCCTGTTTTGACCTCAAGTGCTGAGTGTGTGGCTTGTGCTCGGACAGAGACCCGCGTGCAGTTCTGGCTGGAGACAGCACCTCCTGCACTTGCAGAGTTCTCCTGCACTTGAAGCCCTACAGGCAAAGGGTATCTTGAACTATGTGACAGTTTCCAAGGCTTTTTCCTTTAAAACACCTTGAAGCATTGAAGTAATTTAGNACAAAAAAATTCCAAAAAAACAAACAAAAAAAAGAAACCAAACAAAAAACCAAAACACATTAGCACCTGTTCTATCTGTTCATGTCAGCACCAAAATATACATATATGGAGGGAACAAATGCAGGACTGGTAAAAGGCTCAGGTTAATGAGAAATGGTTTGGAAAAAATTGTTTCTGTGATTAAGGAATTAGTAGAGGTTAAGAGAAAGTAATTGAAAAGGGATGAGACTAGTTACGAAACCAGGCTGCCATGTTATGAGTCACTGATATGATACAGGGTGGAAGTTCTTTTCTGTCTGTCCTATGGACCAAACACTCTTTCTCACCTGATGTAATAGAAGAAAATAGTTTGCTAACTCTGTAATAACTTGTACTGGGCAAGTATGTGTTTTAGTTTTGTTCTTGACTTTAGTCAATATGCTTTTACATGGAAGGTGTGTGGATGTGTCCAGATTTCAGTTGTATAAGAACCTGTATGCAACAGATGTTATTGTAGACCTCGCCTGTTGTCATCAATGTGTGTGTTCCCTGTAGCTTTCAGAATCTGAGTGTTGGTTTGGATATTGTGTTAGAGCATACTAGAAGTCTAGCAAGTACTCTAAATAGTCTTTTAAGTGTGTGTACCACAAGCCTTTCTTTCCAAGACAGTCACTACGAAATATAATTTGAGGTCTAGGAAGGTAACAGAGAAAATTAAAAGTATTCTCATGAGAAGTTTTACCCTTTTTTACTAATTCTCCAAGCTTAAAAAATGTTTGATTGTTTTGTTTGGTTTTTTTTTTGCTCAGAAAACATACTACTTTATTTTCTTTCATTTAAATATAAAACTACAACTGTCAACAGACCAAATATAGAAGTGGTGGTAAAAAGAATTGTTGATACATTATATGAAGAAGAAATAGGTACTTCTAAAGGAATATGCTTTATCTTGCACCTAAGAGTGGTAGATGACACATAGTCAGCCAACAGAACCAGAGTACCATAAACCAGTATCTCACCCAGAGCTGCAGCTGTCAACCTGACTGGTCTGAGCTTTCTCATCTTCCTAGTAATTGGAAAGAGATTTTTAAAAGGAAGTATCTTGACAAAGAAGTACAAACATTTCTCGTCTTCACAACTAAGAAGAAGTAAAAGAAGTCAGAAGTAGTTAGCATGATTTCGGTCTTTTCACCATATGACATATCATGAAGCTGATGAAGCACAAAGATCACAAAGTGTACATAACAAAACAACATGCATAACAATAAAACAAAGGAACAAATTTTAATTGCACATCTCTTTCAGAGACTTTTTCACTAATGATTTCAATTCCTTGGAATTTGTATCCTCTCAGATCCGAGCTTAAGCATGTGTCTGAAAAGGAGTGGAAAAAAGAGATTTATACAAGTTATAAATTCTCTTGCTCAACAGCACAGAATAGCTGGTATGCATTGTAATGCATTCCCCACTTCTGTTTCCTACAGTTTAAGTATATTTAAAATTTATGTTCTGGATGAAAGAATTGTAATAGCCTGTAGTAGGCAATAGGAACTGCCTGGTCCTCCCTCTGCCTATAAGAATGGCCTGAACTACAACCTGATGGAAAGTAATAGGTAAGAATGTCCATTTTTTTCCAAGAATCCAGGATTTTTTTCCTGAAATTCTCTCTCGGATTTGTAGAAAGAAACATAGTGCTGCTAAAATGTAGCCTAACACACCACTTTTTCACTGTCAGGAGTGGAAAGTGGGTTTATCCTCTAGAAACCATGGAGATTGTGTAGAGTAATCACAGTACAGTGATTCCATTGGAATTTAACAGCTGGAACAAGATCTTCCTGACTGTTTTAAAATGGATTATGGTATGTTTATGGTTGCACCCAGCCTGCTGATAGCGCGAGCAGTAGCCTCTTGTCTCAGGCTTTGCAAAGGAGGCTTTATAGATGCCCCCTAGGCACGGAATGTGCACCAGGTGTTGTCCCAGTCTTGTGTTGTTGAGGGAAGATGGATGAATTAGACCATGGATGAAATACTGTTGACCATTTTTGCTATGCATTGTGTGCATGTGCACTTGAAGTGTGTCACATCTGTGTGTGGTTTGGTTTCCCATTCCTGGTAAGTTTTGAAATACACAAAGATACTATTCTTGCAGCCAAACAAGCACAAGAATAATTGTATAGTATAGAAAAAAAATACTATTCTGAGTTTTATGATGAGTGTTATTATGATGTAATACTATTTTGTGTGATATGATCATAGAAAACAGGGAATGCATTACTGCAGAGGCCTATAGCAATAGCTGATCAGGATATTGAGGTACCTAGATATATTGTTCCTGACAGTGTTCCTATGGAGCCCTAAAGGCGCAGAAGATGGGCTTAAACTATCCTTTTAGTACCCCATGCCAGCCAAAATCTACAAGCTTTGGTCATTATGGCAGGCAACAGTTGCAGTGTCAGACTATATGCTTATGTTTGCACATACTGTCTCCAGTTTCATTAGAAGAGAAAGTAGGACAATTCCTCACTTAAATCCAGTTAATGGTAGTGGGCTCTTCTTTTCCTTTTCCCTTTTTTTCCCTCTTTTGTTTGGGATCTGTGACCTTCAACACAGCCTTTGCTGAGAATTATGCTTTGTAAGAGGTGTTAGCCATGACTCATTCTCTCTTGACACAGGTGCAAGTGTACTCCTTCACAGGCTTCTGAAATCAGAACATTTTTGCAGAAGTTTTCTCACTTTTTCTTTGGCACTTTGTCTGTTACACAATTACTCAAGCTCCCACAGTGTCAAGACAGACACAGCAGTGCTATGTTTTAGCAAGGTGGAAAAAGTAGGTACTTGCATTCCTACTGAGGGGGAAAAAGTTTTAAAATAACTTCCCGGTGTTTTATTTACCTCTAAACATGAAAGGAGAAAGGACTTCTAAAATTCCTGTGGCTAATCTGTCATGATATTGTCCCCTTCACTAATCGCAGACAAAGAGTTGTCTTTTACCCTTCTGGAAAGCATATTGGGGCATACCTGCTATACATGACAAGCCAGCCAAGGGAAAAGCAATGGCTTGTTTCCATGTCCCTGTGTTTCTTCTGCTACACGGAGCTGCAGGGTTGGGAGAGATGTTACAAAAGTTATTTGTCTCCTCCAGTGCCTGGAGAACCTAGACGGGCCTCAGAGCAGCTGTCTGATTTGTTCTGCAAAGTGTCCGATGAGGAGATTCCAAAACGCATGGCCAGGCCATCCCACAGATCAGGGAGAAACTGACATACTACCATACTGCTTAACTGTCCTTATCCAGTGGGACTACAATGGGTTGACTGTGGCTCACCTCCTCCCAGGAGAATGGGAGAGAAAACAGGAGGAGCAGAAGCAGGAAAACCCATGGCTGAAAACAATGACAGAGAGATCACTTGTCAAGTAATTTTTTTTATGTCAGGCAGACTCAGCTTGGGGAATTTAATTTAATTTATAGCCAGTTAGTATAAATATTTAATTCCAAATCAGGTACTGAGAAACAAAGACAAACATTACAATATTGAGCGCCGTCTCCCCTTTTCCAGGCTCACTTCACTCCAAGCATGTGTCCTCCTCACTGCTGCGCTACAGCATCACTCTTATACCTTGTCACAGCTGCAGGTGGCAGTCAGTCCTTTTAGAGCAGCTGTGAGCAGTGCAGGGGACTGGGGTCACAATGTCACAGTTTTTCTCTGCTGCTCCTTCCTTCTTGCCCTTTTCCTGTTCTCTAGTGTGCAGGTCCCTCTGGGGGTGTACCTGTTCCTTATGAAGCAGCTCCTTATCCTCATGCCTTGGTGTTCCCTCATTCCTGTCTCCTGCACTGTGGAGCTGGCTAGAGCTGGGTGTGCCCATCATGGGGCAATCCCAAATTCTTCTCACAGCAACCACCCTGCAGCTCCCTGCTCCCAGAACCTTTCTATAGACACCCATTGGCTGATTGTTGTCCTCCGTTTCAGTTACTTCCTATACATGGAAGATTGGTTTGTTCTTCCACAAGCTGCTTTTTTTTTTTCCCCCAGATTAGCTAAGTGTGCTTCCTTCAGCCTTTCCCCAGAGGTCTCCTTTCACTTTCTTTTGGATTCTTTCCATTTTGTCTATGTCTTTTAAAATGGCAATTTCATGCCTGAAACTGGATGTAGAAGTAGGGCAAGGACTTGCCTGCCTCTAGAAAATGACATAATTACGTCTCTTGCCTTACCCCAGACAGTTATTACACAACAGACACATATTTTGTTTTGCTTGTGTCTGATTACAATTAATTGTCTCTTCCCAGCTTTTTAAATAACATTAATTTCTCCTTCTGAAGTATGTACTAAGCGCATTCTTAGCTTTGCCATGTTGATTTTGGACAGTCTCTCCGTTTGCCTAATTTTTCCTGTTGAGTGCCTGCAATCCCCTTGGGCTTGGAGGCTTTCTCTCTCTTTCCTTGTTCACACAGGACCTTGTGGAGCTCCTGCAGCAGCTGACTCTGCTGTCCCTTCCCCTGCTGCTATGCACACCTGTGCTCATCTGCTACCATTTCCTAAACACAGTACATTCTCATGTTGGTATTTTGGGCCTCTTGCTTTCCCTCATCAAGTCTTTGAGCTGCCTGTTTTACCCCATACTTTTAGTTGGGCTATAAGGATTTTTGAAAGCCCCTAATTATATTTTTCATTGCTTGTCAAATCTGTGTACAGGTGATGAATATGGATTTAGTAGCCCTCTCCCACACTATCTTGGAAATTATGGCTGTGTTTGGGCAAGGCTCAGACTCCCAGCTGCCTTTAGAAACCATGGAGCAAGTGAAGAGCATGGCTATGACATCTGCATTTTACTGAGCTCCATTTACAGTTATAGAAAAAGTCGTCTAATGAAGAATTTTAATGTGTGTTTCAGCCATGGGAACAAAGAAGTATTTTCTTGTCGAGGAATCAAATTGGCAGTAGATTGGTTTTTGGAAAGAGGCCACAAGGATGTTACTGTGTTTGTGCCAGCATGGAGGAAAGAGCAGTCAAGACCAGATGCTCTTATAACAGGTAAGCTCCATCTTTGCTTGTTTGTTCAGTGCTTTGCCCAGCACGAGTGCTACTGCTCAAATGAACAAACCTTTAGCAATGGAAAGCTGTAACAGAAAATATCTTTGGTCTAGTGACTTCATTGGGATCTATAGACAGGAAAAAGACAAAGCAATGCCCTCTCCAGGTCCTCCTGTTCTGTTCTGCTCATCTGCTCCAGTTTCCATAACGTTGCTACATATTTCTTGAAGAATGTAATTGCCTTTTTAAAAATCTGCTATGCAGATTATAAAATTTGATAAATCATAAATCATTATTATAAATCATGCAGCATTAGTAGCAGAGAGGTTTGAAGTTAGTAATTTGCTGGGCATTATTTCTTGTGATGAGCAGATTCTGCCAGCCTGGTCTGTCACTGCCCATGCTTTGGGTTATGGGAATTATCCAGACAGAAAGGGTATGGTTCCCCTCTTTATCATTACTATTAGCTAATGGACAACTTTTGAAAATTTTCATTCTGAATGTATATCTAGAAAAAAAATTGATGTAGAGTTATTTATTCCTTCATCAAACTAACAGGTTCATTGTGAAGGCTGGAGAGACATCCTCCAAATGCCCCGAAGTTGAAACAGAAAGGAATTGGGAGTTAAAAAAACTCTATAAGTTGGAGAGGAGGAAGATGGTTTTTTGTGGAACAAGGGGGCCCCAACACAGCTACCATTAAAGGGAGGGGGAGCTTTTGAGACTAATAGCTGTAGCTTCCAAAGGAATACAGAAGCATGTTTTGGTTGCCATGTGCATTTTCAAATACCTGGAAAGATCCTCTCAAAGCTTCATTCCATTTGCTTGATTGCTACTAGAATGTAGCATGTTAACACAAGGAAACATTTAGAAAGCTGCTGTTACCCTGTTGGTGCTGGCAGCGTGGAACTTTTCTCTTGAAGCAGCCATTCTTTTTTGCTGTGCCAGTGTTTGGGGTATGAGAAGAGCTTTGGCTAAGTAAGAAAAATTTGGCCACTTAGAATTAAATTGTGGCATCTGCTTGAAGTGTGTGTAGGGCTAAATGCTCCAAAATGTGTTCAAAGAAAGCAGCAAAGCTAGAATTGATCTAGCAATGGTCAATTGTCTAGCAATGAGAAATCAGTTTTCCATGTATCATGGATCCTGAAAATGGGAGGAAGATCAGAGCAGGTTGTTGTATCTCCTGTAAAAACATTGCATCTTGTGTTTTCCTCTAAGGATGCAGGAAAGCCTGTGTGCTGCCAGACATGTAAAATACCTGGTGCTGAGCCTCTGTTTCCAGAGATATGCACCTGAAATATGCGGCCAGCTGGAGTTTTGAAAAAGCCCTAGATGACTAATGTGGGAGTGGTTCTAGACTGTCAGCATTCATGAGGAGCCTCTTGGACTAAACAACAGCCACATCTTTCTTACCAGTACCTGCCAGACATCACATGGCAGATTTTTTTTTTTATTCATTCTTAGCAGGGAAAAAAAATCACCTTTCATCTCACTCTCGCTCATCATGTAGCACATTGTGGGGGATTGAATACAAAAAGGTTGTATTTCATTTAAAATCTTGTGCTTTTTCTAGTAAGCAAATAAATGCTTATATCAAACATATTGCTTATATGTAATATTAATGCTGTATTTGTCCCTGTTGGAATCTCTTTTTTTCCCAGATGGAACATGTTCCCTGTCAAGTTTCTTATGCTGCAAAACAGTTGAGTTGAGATCTTAACCATTACCAATAGACATGACTCATATTCACTATGCAAGCATCTTCTGCTGTTTTAGATTTTCTGTGTACTTTTCTTTCATAGCCTGTCTGCTCCAAGGAGAGTGACAGATAGGAGAATCAACATAAGGGGTGGGTGACCCAGTACTAGGTACAGCCTCCTTCATAGCCGGAGGTCTGTCTTTCAAAGCTCCTTGGGATCTCCAGGAAAAGGGGAAAAAAATACTTCTGGGATATGTGAGTGACAGATTGTGTGGAACAAGAAGGAACTACATAAAATGCTAAATATACTTGTTTAGAAGGATTGAAGAAAAATCTGTTTGGCTTTGATAAGAACTTATGTATAAATGCGTAAACCATTCAAGGAAAGATACAATCTAAACTATTACTGTGTTAACAGAAAAAACAAAACAAACCACCACAATTTTTGCTGTTGGTTACAAAATGACATCAGATGTCTTTCTGAGGAATGCTGTTAATATTTGTGGAGAACCACATGCATGTACAGAATGTGGGTTTGCTAATCCTTGTGGATACCCCTTCTGTTGGTGGGCAGAGACTTTCATGGGACAGTCCCATTAACGTGAGCTACTGGAATTCTTTCAAAGGATGTTTCTTGCTGGGTTCTACAAAGACATGAAAAAGGTTTGTCTTTACCAAGGAGCTCAGTTATGGGAAAACCGTGTCTGTACTTGGGTACAGTCTTCATAATCCATGTTGTTAAAATGACCCCTTCAGCCAGAGGAGTTTTGCGCAGGCATTTTGGTAAAATGGTTTTTCTTTTGAGCCACAGGAACATGAGCAAGGTCCCCTGTGTTAGTCTTAGAGAAATTGTGTGGAGCAGGAGGTTTTGATTTGTTTTTAGGGTTTCTTGAAAGTATTGCCAGCCTACTGCTAAGTTCACATATCATATGTGGGATACCTTCTGCTGGGCTCTAACCATCTAAGACATTTTTAGTCCTAACTGCTTGGATTTTCTTCCCCCTTTCTTTATTTTTTGACTTTTGATTCTTATTCCTTGTAGATCAAGAAATCTTACGTAAATTAGAAAAGGAGAAGATCCTCGTGTTCACACCGTCCCGGCGCGTGCAGGGGAGAAGGGTGGTGTGCTACGATGATCGATTTATAGTGAAGTTGGCCTTCGAGTCAGATGGCATCATTGTCTCTAATGATAACTACAGGGATCTAGCTAATGAAAAGCCAGAATGGAAGAAGTTCATAGATGAGCGCTTGTTGATGTATTCTTTTGTTAATGACAAGTAAGTCATTCTTTCTTTACATATGCCACTAAAATAATTGAGGAAAGGACAGTATGAAGATGCATACGGATTTTTTATCTTGCACACAAATCGTTATGTACATGTAGGAAAACAAGAGGAATAGTCAATCATAAATTGGATCTTCTGATTAAAAGTACTTGAAACTGTTTTTGTAGCAACATTTTTATGTCTTTTTATGCTATTTTTTTCCTCTTTGGTGTGTGCCAGTGTATATTTGATGTATGCTATAGTATAATATTCCAGTTCTGTTGATATACTGACCCAACATTTCTGAGTGCCTGTGGTTAGACTCCTAAGTCCTAGAGTCATAGAAAAACCCAGGTTGGAATAAACCTCAGAGGGTCTGTAGTTTAACTTTCTGATTTGATCCATCCTAGTAACTACCCCAGCGTACAGATCAGCTGCAGTTACTGCTGGTGGCTTCTTGTAGTGGGAGGAACTCCGTGCTCCCCCAAGCAGGCACTTGTCTGGGGTACCTGAATGCTGATGCAAGAATCCTAGACCGTCAGCACAGTTTTGCAAAGCTAGCAGTGGTGTTTCAAGAAATGGCTGCCTGTATTGCCACCCTTCCTGGATATTGGGATGGGTTATTTGCAGCCCTGCTTTGCCACAAAGATTCAGCTGAGCTGGACCAAAGGTGTCTGTAGCAGTTTGGATGTGCTCACGCAGTCTCTGTTGCTGTGACCTGCCTCTAAGGCAGTGCCTCCAGCAGAAGGATGGCCTTCCAGAACTGCTCTCGAGATTCCTGGATGTAAAAACGACAGGATGGCAGGTCATGGTGTAGCATATTCACGAGGTTCTTGGTCGTTGCATGAGAAACAAGAAAAGGCTTGCTTGCTTCCATAATACTTTGTTCTTTCTTTATAGATTTATGCCTCCTGATGATCCTCTTGGCCGCCATGGTCCAAGTCTGGACAATTTTCTTAGGAAGAAGCCTATTGTGCCAGAACATAAGAAGCAACCATGTCCATATGGTAATTTGATTTAACCCATTAATTTTTGTGTAGTGGGACTGGGGACCAAGCTCCTGCTTTATTTAAACACTGCCAAAACTATTTAAAACTCTTTAACATCGGTTTTAGTGTTGTTGTCTTAGCCTGGGATGGGTTGAAGTGCTGAGATGATGGTGGAAACTGAAGCGATTTTTTCATGTGCTACTTCAAAAACATTTCTGTCTAATAGTTGAACTGAAGGAACAACGTAATTAGTCATTCCCTGGAACAAACCCAGATCAGCACCCAAATTCTGCAGGTTCTAAAAGCTCTTTTCTAATGTAATGAGATACTGAGATTTTCTTCCAAAAAATTAATTGAGCTATCCAAAGTTTAGCTACTGAGCATTCCTACAGGCATCTTGACTGAGCTGAAACCTGCTGGCCTTATGGCTATGGGACTTCCCTGTTAAGTTTTCTGCCTATATATTGCCTTGGCCTGACACAGCAGATGTGTACAGTCTCCCTGGCAGTACCACATCCAGCTCAAATTATGGCTGGTAGTGTTGGTCTGCATTTCCAGAGCACCAGCTGCAGGACACTAGCACCGCCTTTTTTTCCCCACAGAGCAGGAAAGGAGCTCTTAAAGCATATCCTGTGCTGCACAAAACTTACCTTGTTTGCAAGATCTTTCAAATCGACGGTAAACAGCAAATGAGGGGCATTTCTGTTATTTGATGGCTAATAGATTTTGTTTGGAATTTTTAAACTCTGATTATGTGTGTTTTAATAGGGAAGAAATGTACCTATGGACACAAATGCAAATACTATCATCCAGAAAGAGGAAATCAGCCTCAGCGATCTGTAGCTGATGAACTTCGTGCCATGTCTAGAAGCACAGCCGCCAAAACTACAAGTGAAGGAGGACTGGTAAAAAGCAATAGTGTTCCCTGTAGCACTAAAAGTGATGGCACTTCAGAGCTGAAGCGTGCTGCTCCAAAGAGGCAATCGGATCCTAGTATAAGGACTCAAGTCTATCAAGACTTGGAGGAAAAGCTTCCCACCAAAAACAAATTGGAAACCAGGTCTGTACCTTCTTTAGTTAGTATACCAAGTTCCTCTGCTGGAAAACCCCAAAGTACTGCACCTTTAACTAATGGCCTTCCATCCGGAGTTCACTTCCCACCTCAGGATCAAAGACCACAGGGACAGTATCCCACAGTGATGATGGCAACCAAAAATCACGGAACACCAATGCCTTATGACCAGTATCCAAAATGTGAGTCTCCGGTGGATGTAGGGTATTACTCTATGCTGAGTGCGTATTCAAATCTCAGTATATCTGGGCCGCGTAGTCCCGAAAGACGCTTCTCCCTGGACACTGATTATCGGATCAGCTCTGTAGCTTCCGACTGCAGCAGCGAGGGCAGCGTCAGCTGTGGCAGTAGCGATTCCTACGTGGGTTACAGCGACCGCTCCTACATGAGCTCGCCTGACCCACAGCTAGAGGAGAACCTCAAGTGCCAACACATGCACCCCCACAGCCGCCTTAACACTCAGCCCTTCCTGCAGAGCTACCACGAGCCCCTCACTCGCGTGCAGAGCTATAATCACGAAGAACCAAAGCATCACCACAAGTCTCCCATTCCATATATGGCTGTGCATCTGCAGCATCCAGCGGTCAGTGCTCATTCCAGCTGTCCGAACGACTACTCTGCGTCTCAGAGCTCGTCTCATTCCAAGACGCTGCACCTGGGGAGAGCCCTGGTGTCCACGAGAATAGACAGCATTTCAGACTCCCATTTGTACGAAAACTCTCCCTTGAGACACAGAAAGCCTTACTCTGGCCAGGAGGGGCTGGGAGGCTGGGAGAGGCAGAGTTATGGGATGGATGCCTACGGCTACCGCCAGACATACTCCCTGCCCAGCAACCCCACACAGCCGTGCTACGAGCAGTTCGCCTTCCAAAGCCTTGCCGAGCAGCAGGACCAGCCCTGGTGCGTACCTTACTGCGGCGTGCTGCAGGACCCCCCCAGGCTCCCAGACACCCGGGAGAAGGTTTACGTTAACCTCTGCAACATCTTCCCCCCCGACCTCGTGAGGATGGTGATGAAGAAGAACCCCCACGTGACGGACGCTCAGCAGCTCGCTGCGGCCATCTTAGTGGAGAAATCTCAGCTAGGTTATTGAGAGATGACGCATCTTTGTGGCCGTCTCATAGTTTTCAGCTCAGCTCTAACGCTGAGGGAGGTTTGCTACAATAGCATTTGGGATCTCCTTCTCAGCAAGGAGGTTATATAGTAATCCATTTATGTGAAATACTGTATCATGGAGTCTGTATGTATAGCCCCATGCATTGGAAGTACCAGATAAGTTTTGTGTTCTAGTTTGAAAATTTTTAAATGGCTATTTTNATTTTTTAAAAGTGATCTCTGGTTATAATCTTTGGTGCATCAGGGGTTTATATGCAGCACTTTCTTATCATTGTTACATTTTGTTGGGATTTTTGGTTTTGTTTTTTAACTTGCTGGATGCTTATCCTTGGGCTGTGATATACTAACCTGCAGAAAGAGGATTTTGCTACTTCTGGCAGGCAATTTTCGAGCCAATTTTCAAGCCAAGTTTCTGAACTTTTTACACCGCCACAAGTATGTCTCATGTTTGTTTGTTTGGTTGGTTGGTTTTGTGAGCTTTTTGTGCTGTAATCACCTGTTCGTAGAAAAACAAAGATTTACTACAGCACTGACTTCATTTTTTGAAACAAATAATTAAGTTACCAGTTAACAGTGAAATGGGTAACAATATATTGGTGATTTATAGTATGGCACTTTTTGTTGCTTTCTTTGTTTTACTTAAATAGTTATATGTTTTTGTTGGTGCAGTCAATTAGTAAGATCAGAGGAGGAAAATTTTTTTTTTCTTTTTTACTAATTTATGGATATGTTAAAAGCCTTATTGCCTGATTTTTAAAGGTACTGAGAATTTGCAGCCCCCCAGGAAGCTGGGAGAAACTGCAAATGCTCAGAACCACCCCAAACCAGGCCACCCTGTTTTAGTTGCCGTCTGTTGTTACCCAGCTCTGTGTCAGTAGATGGGGACCTGAAATCATAGGGCCCTGTTTAGTTGTTTTATATGTTTTTCTTTTGTATTGCTGCACAACTGTACTGGATAAAATATGCTTTTCATAAAATATTTACCTGTTTTTAAATGAATTTAATTATCTCAATGCAAGTTTTGTATTTAAGATACTGTTTGATTTTTCTTGCTATTTATCAAGGCTGGCCTGAAAAGGTTTTGTGTGTTCAGGATATGCAACATTTATTAACTGCACTATGGTAATGATATTGTAGCTCAAAATAATAACTTAAACTTTTTTTTTTTTTCCTTTTTGGTTGGGGAGGGGAGGGTTGTGGGGAGAGAAGATACCATACGTGTTCCTGGAGTTAGTTTTTCACTTTTTGCGTTGTGTAGGCCTGATTCTTGCCACAAATAGCGTAGTTTTAGAAACAGACCAGCCAAGTCTGTTTTAGCATTAGTAAGGGATATTTCTGGTTTAAAGTCATGGGTTTTACTAGCACCTCTTTAAGCTTTTATATATATATATGAAAAATATAAATAGTTTTTTGCAATTGATGTCAGATGTACTTCCATGTTGTGATCAGTTGCCGACAGTTTTAGGTTTCCATCCATTGTAACAATGTTCAGTGTTAAAAAATGTCACTCGTTTACACAATTACAGCTGATAATTTTGGTACAGTTGCTGGAGTTTTAAGTAAGGCCCTGAAGAACCAGAAAGTACCTTTTACTGTTGATACAAATTGTATCTTTTTAACTGAGAACTATTTTGATTTGTAGATTAGAAACACAAAGGTATAATTATAACTAGTCTTTTGGGCAACATTTTATCCCTTATTTAAAAATTAGATATTTCAGACATAGAATAGATTCAGGCAAGTAAAAGTAGGTATTTATTTAAGTGTCTGTCTCAATTTCACATACTAAAAGGAAAAAATAAACTATTGGCATCTTCTTCCTTCAAAAATCTTTGTAGTGGGAACTCACTAAAATAAAGGTAAAATGCTGCCTGAAAATTATGTCCAAGCACCTTTGAATACGAAGACGTTTTCACTACTTGTGTGACACCATGTGTTGCAGCAAGTAGGGTTTGGGTATCCAGTAAATGCTTCTAAAGAGCATTGTGCTATAGACATATCCAATAATCTGAACCATGTTCAGCAAACCAATTCAGGACGTGGTGCTCCTGCAGCTTCCACTGCTGGGGCGCTGCAGGTTCTGCCATTGCCTGTCCCCGTGGCAAGGCCCGAGGGGCTCTACACCATCTGTCCTGTGTTGTCTGCTTAGGGAGAAGACCTCTTCACCTGTGGCAACAGTTTTTCCCTGGATTTGGTTGGTTGCCATCTGTAGAGCACGTTTAAATGTAGAGATGGATGCAGCGCTGACGCTGAGGTTTGGACTGGGAAATGGGTCTCATCTTAGTTGTACGCTAAGATTTGGTTAAATTGAATTACACTGAAGTACTACACCATAGTGTAGATGCAGCCATTTTGATAATGCAATTATTGTGTTTGTGTTTTTAATGGGTTTCTACATTTATTTTTTATGTAGGTGTTTACTTCTTCCAAAAGTTCAATTCCTTTAAGCATGAACTGAAACGTGCATAAGTAATAGAAGTGTTTTGTGGTTTTTCCTGTGATGTGGGCACCAGGATGCTCCTGCCATGCACATGTCACAGTCTGGCCATGGGCTCAGCAGGCTTAGCCATTGGGAGATCAGTGTGAGGAGCTGTACTGCCCAGGCCTGAGTTACCAGTGTCCATTGCCTCTGCAGGGCAGTGCTGAATCTCCAAAGGGTGCTGATGCTAGGGAGTTCTTGTGATAGGTTCTCTGTGCTTTGCAGCCAAGCGCTGAAAATGCTTTAAAAATACAAGAGCAGGAGTAATTTGGTGGATTTTAATGTTGTGCAATGATGTGCTAGTTCCCCTTAGACTTGCTTATGTTGGGTAAAGGAAATTTACTGTGCACAGAATGCTTGCCTCGATAATTTCTTTTGTTTTGCTGTGGTAGCAGATGGAGGAATTGTGTGTGAACATCTCCATGATGAGATCAGTCTGTATAATTAATGACTGCTAAAGAGTGCACCAGTAACAAACGTGGATGCAGTGATACTGGTCAAATACTGCCTTTGTCTGTGTAATTGCATTGATGCAGAAAACTGAACTGTAACCTCCCGTGATCCTTAAGCAGCAGAGGTGATTCAGTGATACTGTCTTCACCCCAGCTGAGTGCCAGAGATGCAGTGAAGGATTTAGTACCTTCAGGTTAGAGCTGCCCCTCAGCCAAGAAGAGGGCAAAACTTCCCTTTGTCTTCAGTACTTGAGAGTTGTTTTGATACTTAGCAGAAACTCTGTATTTTTAGATAAAATCCCATGCTGTTATAACTGCATCAGTAATAGTAATAGATAAACAGTATTTTTAATGCATGTACATTAGGCGTCTGCCCACAACTCTATTCAATACATCAACATGATGAAAATGTTAAGAGTTTTGAAGTGTTAAGAGTTTTGAAGTGCAGATAACTTAACTTTGAGCTAAATATGCCCAGGCTATGACAGTATTCATCACTTTGTTGTTTTTTATTTTTTCTAATATGTGTAATACATAGATATTTGTATACATACACACATCTATTTGGCGAGTGGGTTAAAGATACTGCTAATGGTCTGAGGTAGGATCATACCTTTCCAGGTGTCCCCTTTCCTTGGTATGTGTGAATTGTAGCGTGGTCCTCCAGAATAGCTGTGGGGAGAGCCAGAAGCCCAATGTGTTCCTGTGAGGCCCCCAGAGGAGAAGGCGTGCCGGGCTGGGGAAAGCCCTCCAAGGAGACTTCTGCAGCCTCGGCGGGCACGGACTGTTGCTGAGATGTTGATGAACTTCTACTGTGGAAATTGTAGCCAACAATTTGGGGAGGTGTTCACCTCCCCAAAAATATCAAAGCTGCTGGTGTAAACCAGAGTACCTCACTTGGAAGGGGACACCGGGGGCGTTTTCCCCAGCAGGGTGAGCGCCAGAGGACTGAATGCCTTGGGTGACAGATTCTGCAGCATCTTGCCACAGTAAGAGACTACTAAAACATTTGCCAGTTTTATCAGCTGATGGTTTGGCCAAGGTGTTTTCAATGTATAAAGCTTGAAAAATGAGACACAATGCTTTACTGCTCTCTGGAGCATTTAGAGAAATACCCAACTGACTTTTCATTGCTACTGAAAATTTAAAATACTGTGCAATTTAAAAGACCATTTTTTAAAGAAAACCTTAGAAATTATTTATTTTTATTTACAGTGTGACTTGTTAATTTATTCCTTACATTATAAGGCCATGGTGCAATGCCATTTGTTGAAGTTTTTTTGTTTTTTTGTTTTTTTTTTTTTTATCACAGGATGTAAAACTGCTGAAAAGAAAAACCAGTGGATTTAAACTTTAAATTCTATGGCCTTGTTTTGTTTTCTGTAAAAGGGCTGAGGTTTTATAAATATCAAATCACATGTTTTATATACTTTGTAACTTGTAGAGAGGCATAGTTTAAGAATTTTGTTCAAATGGAATATCTTTGGGCACATTGTTTAGACTAATCATGTAACTAAACCTAGAATCACCTTTTCCAGCTAACCTCGGTAACAACAACAATTTCATCTTGAGGTGTTCTAGGATACATTTCTCAAGGTTTCATCAGAAGCTGCTGACCTAGGCACCCAATCACGCAGGAAATGCACATTTGCATGGGAAGCATCCTGCAGAATGCTGCGTTTTCCTTGCCGTGCTGTGCAGAGAAATGTGCTGGTGCACATCAAGTCTCTTACAGATGTTTGTAAAGGCACTACCACATACCATGTGTGGTTCATAGTTATCAGTGTGCTTGAAATACTGGTCCACTTCCAGGTCTTAAAGGGTTGTCACAGCCTGTGCTTGGAGTGTTTGTTGCTCTGCCTACTCTTTAAGCTGAATGATTGCAATAGTTCTCGTTCCCTCTCACACTCAGTAGCCTGGGAGGACCTAGTCTCCCAAACACCAACATGTACACCTGACTTCAGCAGAAGTAGAGGTGTGGGCTGGTTTTGTGGTGTGAGAGAAGACCTGAGTCAGACTGGTGTGTGTGTGAGTGCAGCTGGGCTGGGACCTTGAGGAGCACAGCTGGAGAGCTGCCTCCTCCCAAGCATGGGGGAGATCTCACTGGTGCTGACAGCTCATTAGGCCAGGATTGCCCTTTGCAGGCATTGGCAACACCTACAAACCAAATTTACTTAGATGTTTAAGCACATCCATCCTATTTTTTCAAATTATAACAATCTACTCTTCGCCCTATAAAACAGAACCTCTCTGCTTTTTCTATAGAACAACCAATTTTCTTTTGGTCACAGATAAATTAACTAGCATGAGATTGGCTGTTTGGTTACATTTTATTTCTCTAAATGATATTCTTAATGAAACTGAAATTTTAAAACTGCTTTCTCAGCACGCAGTAGAGTATCCTGCAAGGAAGCAATGCAGATTCAGCAGCAATAATTGTATTTTGTAGCTCTTTTCCCATTCATTATCTCTGTATTTGTGTTGAGTAGGTGAGATTTTAATATTGTCCTGAAGTCCACTCTGGCAAAACCACTAGTTAAAAATAATGTTTGGGCTACTTGATAAAGCAGTTGTTCAAACTGGCGCTTCATTCCTTCCCTGGTTGTTCTGTATTATTTCTGTGATGTGACTGTTCACATCTTAAAACCACCTCTAAACCACAAAAAACTATGTACATGGATTCTGCTTTTATATAAAAAAAAATAAAGATTCCTTTTCCTCATTGATGGGCTGGTTTTGTTTCATAAAAAAATCTCTAGAGCAGTTAGCAGCGAGTTAGAGACAGCTTTGTGTTCCTACCTGCAACAAAACTGCCACTTTGAGTAAACTGGAACAATTTCAAAAATGGAATCACAGCAAGGTTTGGTTTAGAAGGGACCTCAGAGATCATGGAGTCCCAACCCATGGGCAGAGACACCTTTTACTGGGCTTGGACAGCACCAGGGATGGGGCATCCACAGCTTCCCTGGGCAACCTCCCCATTGTTTCAGTGAAGAATTTCTTCCTAACACTTCATCTAAACCTGTTTTCTTTTAGTTTAAAACCATTGTCGTTGTCCTATCTGTGCCCATACAGAGTCCATTTCCCTCCTTTTTGTAATCCCCCTCAAGATCCTAGAAGGTGCTGTAAGACCTTCCGGGAGCCTCTCTTCTCCAGGCTGAAGAGCCTCGACTCTGTCTTCACAGGGGAGGTGCTCCAGCCCTCTGATCATCCCTGTGCCCCTCTGGACCTGCCTGTCCAGGTACTTTCTTGAGCTGAGGGCCCCAGAGCTGGATGCAGCAGCATTGCAGGGGGCATCTCACAAGGGCAGCATCCCCTCCCTCGCCCTGCTGGCCACAGGCACGATACAAGTGGCTTTTTGGGCTATGAGCACACATTGTTGCCTCATGTCCAGCTCTTGACCCACACGAAACTCCAGATCTCCACGGGGCTTCTTTCAATAAGTTCTCCTGGCCTGTACTCATGTCTAGGCTTGCCCTGACGTGGGTGTGCAGCACCTTGCACCTGGATTTGTTGAACTTCCCTCTGGATGGCATCCTGCCCTCCAGCCATGTCAGCTGCACCACCTGACGTGGTGCCACATGCGGACTCGCTGAGGGTGCTGTCAAAATACTGAAGAGCACCAGTCCCAGGACAGAGCCATGAGGGACCTCACCGGCTTCCACCTGGACATCAGGGCGTTGACCACAAACCTCTGGTTGCATCAGTCCAATTCCTGTCCCCTGAACAGTCCAGCCATCAAATACATATCTCTCTAATTAAGAGAGAAGGGTGTCATGTGGGACCATACATAAACATGTATGATTATAGATTATTTATTTATTTTTAATATAGTAATTTGTACTTAATAGGCTCTTTCCCTTCATTATACTTACCAAGAAAAAATAGCCTCTGGAGTTAAGAAGACACATCAGTCATTTATAGCAGCAAAATTCAGATTTAGACATTGTGCCAGTGGATCTAGTCTCCACTTAGGTACTTCTACACATTTATTTATCTTCCATTGCATAATTGTTAGTGTGCCTAGCTGTGAATACTGCAGGGGTAAATGGAACAGAATAGAATTTGCAATATAATAGTTGTGAACTATTCTAATGAGTGCAAAGATTTAGCAGAAGGTGCTAAGCACTGTGATAAAGTGAGTCCTCGAAATACACAGAGCTGTTGAATTTCTCCAGTTTGCATTTCCCTGGCTAGGCTTGCAGTCCAAACTTTCTGGGACCCTTTTACTTCCCAGTTATGGCACAGGAGCAGCCTGACAGCCCTGCAGTGAGCAATGAGCTGGGATGACACGAACGCAGATAAAATGAGTAGTTGTCCTAAGAAAAGAAGGAACAACACATAGTGTTCGTTAGTTGTGACCACTGTCAGTTTCCTTAATGCAAATGGTTCTCACAGCTGTGAAGGTGCTCTTCCACTGCATCCATCCTGATCCAGCCTGAGCTCTGGGTCCGGCTCATCCTCTCAGGGCAAACAGCCACTGGAGTGAGACAATGAAGGCCCCTCCCCAGCTGGGTGATGGAAACACTGCAGCAATGCACCTCTGAGAATGCTGATCTCCAGACTCATCACGGTGAGCACAAACCAGATGGGTGACAACGACAGCAGAGCGGAGAAGCAAAGGGAAGCTGTGTGTGGAAGGTGAGGGGTAGGAAGCGCTTCCCTGGCTCCCTGGGTGAGGTCGGGGGATAGCACTGATATACTGCTTGGTTTGAGGTGGTGACTCCTCTGCAAGCCCTGGTGTGAGGCTGCTTGGCCTCTAACATACCAGACTGTGTTTGCATTGCATTTTTCTGATCTGTTGCTGCATGCTGAACATGTCCGCTGTTGCCTTGTCAGAATTCAGGCTGGGGCAGTGCTGGCCCAGGTGCTCTCATTGCCTCCAGTTCAGCTGAGCCCTTTTATTCTCCACATGGAAATACATATTTTTTCTGAATGATGCTGTTTGAATTGTCATAGCTACTTTTCATTAAATCAGTGCTTGGAGCTTCAGCAGAGAGGAATCTGAGTGGATGAGCACATCTCTGGTGGAAAGAGATGGATCAATGGTCCAAGGTGAGGTTTCCTTGGCTGCTGGTATCCACAATGCAGAGCTGCTGGTTCCTTTGGCCAGGTGCTCAAAGTCACAGAAGTATTTTTGTTGTGTCTCTGCATGATGGATCCAGAAGCCTTCTATTTGCAGTAGATGAGAAAATAACGTCTCCTGTGTACTTCCCTTTATTATTTTTAATATTTTCATTCACCTGGAAAGAAAGTGCAATTTCAGAGGACAAAAATCCGTCAAAGCACAAGTAAAGGAAAGGTTAGCTTTATGGGCTCAGGTCTATTACTTCTGCTGCATTTCCAGGCTGAGTAGAGCTGTCCTAAGGCCCTACACGTGTCTCATGATGCTCTGACCTGCTCCACTTGCTCTGCAGTCTCCACTCCAGCAAGTTAAAAAGATTTATTGCCTTGCCTGCAAGTCCCTATTCTCTCTAAGGCATTGCTTGGGGCAAAAGAAAAGGAAAAGCCACACCATCAATTTCAGATGCAGAAGAAACTGACAGTGCTGCTGACACTCTGCTGTCCCAAGGCTCAGAGCTGTAACTCCTGCGAGCTGAGGAGCAGATGGTGGGGTTGGATGGATGACCAACCACAGCCCTCAGCTCATTGTTCCTGCAAAGAGTGAGAGGTAACAGGGCCTGGGGCATGTCAGAGTTTGGATTGTAAGACCAGCACATGATGGAATGAACAGATGATGAATGAAACTTTCTCTGTTACTAAGTTGTTTGGCACACTGAAGTTATTTTCTAAAAAATATCTGCCACTTCCCTGGTGGCATTGCTCACTTCCCTGACTCTCAACTGTAGGATGCTCCAGCTCCTGAGCCATGGGATGCTGGGTGACCACCATACTCCTCTCTCCTGGAGGGGGCCCAAGCACCCCCGGAGCCAAGCTTCCAGTCACGAGTGGTTGTACAGATCCACCCACTATGTTCCACACAGGGTGTTAGGCAGCAGCAAGCGTCAAACACGGAGGGAAGGGCAGTAGAAGTGCTGGGGCTGATCTTGACCAATGAACTGCTTTAAACTTCCACATTCCAGCTGTAACTCTTGTCTTCAGTGAGACCTCACAGCCACTACCATGATTACACTCATTCTTCATTTTTGAACAAACTCGTGTGCTGAATAATTAGGAGTTCAAAAGGCACTTGTGTGATTTGCCATGTCCTTAAACACGCTGGTTTCTTCAGAGGTGATTTGCTGGCACAGGTTGGATTTCGTTTTTCAGATTGCTTCAAGAATGCCAAATACAGGCTTTTTTGTTTAGGTTTTTGTTGTTGCTGTTGTTGTTGTGTTTTGGTTTTTCCCTCAAAATATCAAGCTGCTGGTGTTTGTAAAATCTGGTTTGGTCTCTCTGGATGGTGCTCCTACCACCACCTAAGGTTTCTCCTCCACAGCTCTGCTTTCTCCCTTGGGCTGTTCAAGGACCGTGAGTTTTCCCCTTTGAGTCAATTCTCTAAATCCTATGAGAACTGCCTACATCACCTGCAGGGCAGGCCTGGAGACCCTGTCACCAGTTTACAAATTTCTCTTGCAAAAGATTTAACAAAGTGCCTGTGAGCCTAGCAGGCATCACAGCAGCCCCTGATGCAAGTTGAAGTGTTGTGACACAGGAGATGAAAGGGCTCTGTCACTCATCCTGGAGCTGAAACCTGAGCTTGACAACCTGCATGACCTCGTCTGGAGAAGCTAAGGAGAGGCTGCTCTACAAACACACAGGGATGCTCCTTGCAAGACCGTTTCCAAGCAGGACAAAGTGTCACTTTTGACAACATCCTCCAGCCGTGCAGGATCTTTGAGCTCATACTGTGCTGAAGAAATGGAAGGGACATTGAGATTTTGTGTCCCGGTGCATGAACTTCCCCCTTTGCTGTAACTGCAAAGAAAAAGCTGGCACAGAACTGGGCAAATTATATTTATGCATTAAATACCACTGTGGTCCTGCTGCTCTGTGTCACAGCAGAGGACCTGTGTTCACTAACATCAGCACCCACTCCTGGGATGCCTGGCGTGGCAGAGCCAGCAGCACAAGTGGTGAAAATGGTTGAAGCTGCCTCCACCAACCAGCTTTGTCACACCCTGTTTCACTCAGCCTTTCCAGCAGGCTCCCGCCGTCCTACAACCAGCCCCGGGAAGGAGCTGCCGCCCTGCATTTCCCTGCCCATCCCTGGGAACACATCCAACCCACAAGCCTGTTCAAGGAGGGCTTGGAGAAGCTTCATGCTGAGTAAGACCTAAGTAAATCCAGCTTGTAGGAGACCCAGGAGCTCAGTCCCCCCTGGAGCTCTGCAGGGCAGGACAGGGGTGGCTGGAGAAGCAGGGGTGCCCCACTCCCAGCATGGCCACCAGGCAGAGGCTGGGACACATGTGAGCACTCGGTGGCAGTGGTGCAAAAGATGTTCTGGTGCCACTCCATCTGATGGTTCCTATAGCAACAGTCGGGCTTTTTCTTCCCCAGCTGAACTGCCAGAGCAGCAGGTAGATATGACGGAAATTTAACGCTGCTATGAATTTACATGAGCTGGGTGAAGCGTAAGCAAGAGGACTGTGGGGGATAAGGAGCTGGCAATGTTCTCCAGGCAGGTTCCTTATGCCAGCCAGGCTCACCTTACAGAGATCCCCAGTTGCACCCTGGAACCAGAGCTGCAGCAGTGGTTTGGGTGACCCAACATTCCAACCCTCAGGAAGTGGCCTGAAACAGGGGAAATTGCATTGGGGTATGGCCAGGGTGCCTGGCAGAAGGAAATTTTAGGTTTGATCCAGGTCTACAAAACTTCAAAGCATGCCCAAACCTGGATTTTAACTTAGGTTCTACCAATTTCAGGAATAGAAAGTCTATTTTCCCTGGTGGGAGGAAAAAAAGTGAACTGAATTCAGTGACAGAAGTCCCTGTCTCAGGCAGTGTTTTGCTACCTGCTCTCCCACTGCAGCCACCTTCAGCAGGTGTTGGGGACTCTGGCACGAGTCACATGTTTGCAGAGTGCCTATAACCACAGAGCTACTGGGTCTCAAGCCCAGTTAAACATTTTGGGGTTTCTGGGAGGGGCGTGGTGGTCCTCAGTACAGACCTGCCCCCATGTTCTGCCCCGGTCTCATCATGGTCATGATGGCAAGAAGATGCAGATGCTCCAGGAACTGCAGAGAGGGATAATGTTATGCTTGTTTGTTTGTTTGTTTGTGTAATACCTGATTAAATAAGCGTCCCTTGGTTCTTCTGGGACAACGGGATTTAATTAATGCTCAAACTCTGCATACACAGGATGTGGTAAAGCTGTTCACAGTTGGCATGGGCTACATCTATAGAAACATTTTGGAAAAAAGGAAACGTCAGCATGGTAAAATTGGAAAGAGTTACTGTGCCATGTGCTGACAGGAAATGGGGCCACTACCCTATTCTAAACCTGAATCAGACTTTTAATGAAAGTTAACTTGTTCACCCCACCTTTTAACATTTAAAACTAGTTTAATGGAACACCTGCCCCCAGCTGAGGGCCAGCAAGTGCTGCCATAGGAGGCAGGCAGGCTCACACTGTCTGCACCCCAGTGACTGCTTGTCCACCTGGCCAGGGCCGTCTGCAGCCAGACTGCTTCCAAACCCACACCCTGCTGCAGGCAGATGCAAAGACCACTGGTGAATTTAGAGGAAAGACCCAGGATGAACTGCAAGGAGAAACAAAGCTGTCGGCCAGCCATCGAGTGTGGAAATAGCATGGAGGAGAGAGGGACAAGGAAGGACACCTCCGTTTCAAGGGGCAATCAAGTTGCTTCCTGCCTTACAGACCAGGCACAGCTCTTAGATGGCACCCATTCAGCGAGCGGCACGATTGAATTCGCTCTCTCCTTCCCTGCAGGACAGCACTCTTCATTACACAACTCCGCTACTACACTTCAGACACACCTCTACCTACAGATTAACATCAATCTGTGATTCCGATATCATCCTCACAAGGGCGAAATCCTGACTGCCGCGGAGGTGACCGAGAAGCGCCCCGCGTCCCCTTCTCCCGCAGGACAGACTGTGACAATATCCGGCCATTTTAGGCTCATCCAAGCTGCTGCTGCTGCAGGGCAAGCGCTGTTCACAGGCCGGGTCCTCCAGCAGCTGCCAGGGCAGAGCTGCCAGCCCTTTCCCAGGAGCAGCGGGTGCGAACCTGCCTGTTCCAGCCAATGAGCTGCCGAGCACACCTGCCAGAGTCAGAGCAGCCTTGAGAAACGCTGCAATCAACAGTGAGAGGGAGCCCAAAGCTGTTGCTCTATCAGAACCCTTATTTTCACGTTTTTAAACCTGGCTGCTGAGCTACACTTCATCTTGCCCAATTCCCCCTCTGCAGGACATCCAGCAGAGAACTTCAACACTGACTAGAGAAGCTAAAAAGCATCCTAGGCAGCTGAGGCACCACTATACAAAATTTTCAGGAATGTTTTGTGGTGCTACTGAAGATACCTTGGCAGGAAAGGGTGTTACTACCTTTAACTGTTGGTACCTGAAGTGAACACAGTCCTTAGGAAGGCGGCTGCAAGCAGCAGCTACTGCAGAAACACTTGCTGGACATGAAACTCCTGGTGGCCATTGTGCCTTGGTCCCCTGAGCACCAGGAACATCTCCAAGCCCCCACATGGGTCATGCAGGGAGAGGGAGACTGCAGAAACAATTTTAAATAATCACCCGAGTGCTGAGCAAGCCAGTCCCAGGACCCCAGTGCTGGCCTATGTGTACAAATCACACCCTGAAAGCCCACAGCTTTGGATTTTGTTCCTCTTGGCATCCTAAACCCAAACCTTATCTTCCAAGAGCCGAGCCAGGGTCTTGCTTCAGCTGGTGGCATGCTGGTGTGCCAGTCAGAGGCAAGGGAGGTTTCCTTCTTGACAGACCTTGTCTCTGCAAGGGCTTCAGCAGGAGGCTGCTCGTGACCCACTGCCCACCCTACCCACCTGCAGTCCTGAGGTGTGGGGGGAATGTGGCTCCAAACCCTGCCAGGATGGAAGGTCCAGGACACACAGCCCCTCTTCCCTCAGCCAAGCCAGAGGTGGTGCCTACAAGAGGCACAGCAGCAGCACCAAGGCAGGTCCCATGTCCATGGGATGCCTGCGGAGCCCCGGGACAGCTTCCTCCTTGGGCAGTGATCACCCAATGATTTTGGGCACATGCCAGAGGCTTTGGCAACCACTGCTTCAGATCCAAGTCCTCTGACTTATCTAGTGGCACAGTTCCCAACACAGGAGGCCATTGTGCAAGGAACACAAAGTCACTCTGAGGAATATACCAAAGTCTGGTATACTCCCAGGGTGCTAGCTGGATTTGAGAATAATTTGTGTGTCTATCCACTCAGTTAACAGCTTCCTTAATTACCAGCTGTCCTTTCCTTCAAGAGTAATCCATTCTTTGTAAATAAAGCCTCTCATTGGCTTACCGGGTCATAGTACAAGATAACTCCGCTTTGGATGGGTGCTACAAAATGAATTAAAACTTCTCCGAGAAGTGAAAGGAAATCCACTATCACCACTGATCATCAAATGAATAGTGATTCTTCGGATGAACGGTAAAACCCATTTATTCAGGCTTTTGTGCAGGGTGCACAGTCCAGTAGTTAGGTATACACAGTATGCACGTCCTGACAGCATACAAAAAGGCAAGGAGCAACAGGTGCTTACACTGGGAATGTATATACAGACATATTAAACTGGGAATTTTACATTAGAAAATTATCTGACACTCTTCAGGAATCATCAAAGCTATTAGAAATTGTGTAGAAAACCAATAAAACTTGGAAAGTATCTACTGTTTTTTCACTTTACCCAGGCTGGATGTAAGTCAAGGCTTCCCACACTACATCACTTGTGGACAAAGCCTACAGGATGCCCCAAGCACTTTGGAGGGTCACATTACTCTAGCACATCCCATTACAAGTTAAAGATTAACACATTAGTACTATTTCCTGTTTTCCTGGAAAGAACAACAGCTTAAATACTTCAAGTAGCTAACTTTCTCCTGGGAAAAGACAACAAAGGAAAGATTTAGAGACCATGAGAAAATCAAACACTAATGAAATGTTGTAACAGCACTTCCTGGTCCTTCCAAAAACTCTTCACCGACCAGGCACCTAATTTAAAGCACTGTACACTGTCCAGATTTACAGAAGTGCAATAGCAGGCCTTGGCAGACCCCAGGTCTTCTGCAGATCTTTACCTTGCTCCTATCCTAAGGGTTGCAAGAGATCGTACTTTTGTAACCTGCACAGAAAGACACAGAGAGATCAAACAGATTTAGCAAAAGGATATTAAACAAGAGATAGAAAGATGCAGCAAAATCACATGAGCCATACTTCACTTCCTGTAGCTATTCCATATTTAATTTCTGACTGAACTTTTTTCCTAAGATGTCAGCAGAACAAGGGAGCACCAGAAGGACAGTGATTTCAGAAACACATGACTCTTGTGGCCAAAGCACCCAGGGACACCCAGAACCCATCTCCACAGACTTTCAGCTTGAAGAGCAGGTCCAACTCTCTATGTACTCTTCTAAGCCAATTTTTTTCACATTGCAGTTCAGTTCTGTTATCAAATTTTGGCATTACAAAGAACCTAACTGAAAATCCACCCAGAGAGTAGTTTTAAAGGACCAATCTGCTCTTGCAGGTGAGGCAAACCACATGTGAGTTCAACACAGATCGTGTTAAAACTGCTCCCAAAGATGGCTGAAATAAAATGCATTGTGCACAAATACACCAAATATAGGACATGTTTGTAGAACATTCAATCACAGCCAGTATGATTTCAGACACATTTTCCTTTTAGCATAGCACACATGTGCTGTTTGCTGTGTAAGCTCTGGTGTTTCGTTTATTCCATTTGTTCCTTTGCATGAGCCTTTTGGAGAAAATGTGAGGACAGCATATTTTATTCTCTCTCCTGAAGTTTAAAGCTCTCTAGTGGAAACCTTTACAATGAGTCAAAACTTACTTGAGTGGAGACACATTTCAAAAATGTAAATTTTCCATGCTGAGTTTTAGAAAAAAAAAACATCGTTGCAGTGCCTTGAAAATTGCTTTCCTTTTGAAGAATGACTCCCTTAAATATATTATGACTAGGCAAAGAATAACCAGTATTTTATGTTCAACCTTCCTATGTGAACATCTCATTCTGATTCTTTTAGAGAAAGAAACACTCCAGCTCTAAGTAGTAATATATCATAATACTCTTCAAAAATAATCAGGAAAAACAGTAAATAACCAGATTCTCTTTGATATTAGTAAGCATGAGGAATAAGCAGCTATTCAAAAGAAAGAAGCCTTTAATAGATTTTTTTTCTCTCATTTGAGTGCAGGTACAGCATGAAATGTGCAGGAACATCAAAATTCTACACCTCATACTGTTTCTCTCACAGATCATTTTCTGGCACAGAAAGTCAGCAAGGACTTCCAGGGCTTGACCATAAGGAAATAAAGCATGTGGTTTAGATGGGTGTTTAAGAAGTCTGACAGCAGTTCTGGGACATGGGTGGGGAAAAGAAACAGGTTTCTGTCAGTGAGTGAAACTGTAGGCTGAGAAGGCACCACTGAAACCAGTGAAATATTTCCTGCTACTAAGAGATCTCCAGAACAGCTGGCTTTCACAGGTGGCTAAAATCAAACAGGCAGATAAGTAGATTTGATTTTGAGATCAAGAACAAAACTGAACCACATTCACTCTGCCCGCTGTGGTATTTTTTTAAATGGTATTTTAAACACAGTTTTTAAGTCTCATTTTTAAACTATTCAAGATTGAAGCTCCTGTAAGTAGCAATTTATACATTTCACTTTAATGCAGCCATTACAAGGCCTGATGCCACATGGTGTATTAGAATCTCCAGTTTAACCATGTTATCTATATTTTTTAATATATATGTGCATATATATACATACATATAAATTATCAAGCTCAGTTAAACACAAAGTAAATCATGATGCCTTTCCCTCAGAAAATAGCTTCTTCCATTAAGCTCCAGATTGCAAAGATAATTTCAGTGTCATGAGCAAAACATAATTTTACAAAATTGCTGGAGAGGGGAAAAAAAAAAGCATTTTTACTCTTAAATTGGTGGGAAAAGCGACAACAGAAGTAATTAAGGGAAATATGACTGAAGAATGATTCAATATTTTCTTCTCCAGTGCTCTCAAAATAATCCAGCAAATTTACCAAAGTACTTCTCCATCATGAATTTAGTTTGAGAAGTCCACCTTGCCATACCTAGCTGTCTTCCTCCATTTTCCATCTTGAGTCTATGGTCTAATTAGTCAGGGAAGCACAACATATTTTTTTGCTAGGACTTCAGGCTTAAGCTTACCCTCACAATGTTTTTAAACTAATAATTATGCAGCATCTTCCTTCTCTGTCTTAATTTGCATTCTCATATTGAAACAAAGTTATTTAATTGCACTGAAGCTCTCAGTGAAGTAAACTGAAATCTGTTCTTCAGATGAAATAAAAAGCATGACACATTAGCAAGAAGAAAAAAAGAAAACAACAAAACAAAGACAAACTCAAATCAAGCAGTAAAGCAGCAAAGAGAAGTGAGATGTAAGAACCAGTTCAAAGAAGACTAGGAGAAGCACATATGAAAAAGGCCATCCAAAAGCATACAGAAGCCACTAGAAAGAAGCAGAGTACCACAATTTATTTTCATGGCCCTCTATTAAAATGAACCGAGACAGGTATTTTTCCCCCCACACTTGCTACTCTTTTTTTACAGACAGGGAAGGCTAAAGAACCATGGGATACCTGACTCCTGCTCTCAGGTATCTGTGCCTATGCTATAGAGGAGTGAAGCTCTTACAAGACTGAGCTGCAGAGAAGGTTCAAGCTAGACAGAAATATAACAATAAATAAGTCTTATGTAGGACTCCACAGGAAAAGCAACTATTTCAAGGCTGCTCTTCTTTTTATTTTTACATCTGGGACATCCATTGTGCAGAAAAGCAAAGCTGCAGCACCATCAACTGTGCCTGACAGTTCAAAGAGCTCTGCTCTTTGAATGAGAATATAACCATCCTGCTCCAGTGCTTTCTCCTGCCCAGTCCAGACAGCCAGATGAGCTACACAATGGAAGCACAGAACTTCTCTCTGCCCCACATGCTCCCCTGAGCACGTGAGCAGAGCTAGGCTCAAAGCTAAACCGCATAGGTACAAACACCGTGATTCAGATTCTACATTAACACAGTTGTTTTCTGACATTTTCTCCAGAAAGCTACCAGCAATTATTAGCTAGTCAATATAATTATTTATGCTATACGGTGGCATATGCCATGCATGTCTGGTAAGAGAACATGCACCCAAAATTAATCGAAAGGCTATTTTGAGAAGCAGCAGTAATAGTTCTAAATTTGAAGATGAGTTCATTTGCTTTGCTGAAGAGAACACTAAGATCCCAAATGCAAAAGAATAAAGGGCTGTGCTTCCAAATGGTATGGAAAAGTACAATTGGCACTGAGCAGCAAGACAGATGTTCAAAATAGTATTTGCAAGAGAAGAAATCCAAGAATTTAAAAGGTGAATTAAACTGAAGAAACACTATTAAGGACATGAAACAAACAGTAGAGTGCTGATTAATGGTGTGAAGAGTTCTTATAATTTTTAGGATTTTTTCTGATGCGTGAACAAGGTTACCTAAATCTCAAACACTGAATCTGCTCACTTGGGTGTAAATGAATTTTTTCTCAGCAATAAAGGCAGCAGCAGGACCAATTAATCTGTGTATTCTGGATGTTATTTGTCAACTTCATTGAAGACTGAAATGCACTTGGCAGAAAAGTTTTGAGCCTCGGTCCCAATGCAAATGAATCTCTTTCTGGCAACACAACTGCAATCACCATATTCACAGAGATTATTAATCAGAAGCGCTAGCTGAATAAAAGTGTGGCTCATTGATATATTTTGAGAAAGCATTTGGCACAGTAGTCAAGCATTCGCCATAAGCTTAGTTTAGCAGAATGTTACTGAAGCCATAGATTAAGAAGTTAAATACTGTATCAAGTTTAAAGAAGAAATGGAGGGTGAATAAAAGGTGTGAAAGCTGAGGCTGTAGGGAGCCGCAGACACAAGATCCCGTGGAGGCGAGTGCAGGTGGCCGCAGGGCTGTGGAGCGATCACTGTTTCACAGGGGCACACAGGGGTTTGTGTAGCTGGCACAAGCAGTGGGGCAAGCAGAACCTTGCATGGACGCGGCTCCTGGCCCTGCAGAAATGTGCTGGGGCAAAATGACCACACTGCAGAGGAAGTTTTAACTGCAACACAGAGGCCAGGCTAGGAGCACGCGGCCTTAAGAACTCCAAGACTTTTTAGTGCTGGCTTTAGCAGGCTTTCTAAAAGCCTTCAAATAATGGCAACTCCTCCTCTGTAAATAAGGTAGCCTAAAAGAAAACAAAGAAACAAAAAAACACCTAGAAACAAATAAGCAGAAAAAGCAATGCAATTGTCCTACCTCTGAGCTTGATCTCTTTTCACCTGATCCACTTATCCAGAGCACAGGAAACATTAACTCTTATGCACACGTGCATTAGGAACATTTGCACCAACCAGGCTGCCTCCTCTGATGTGCATTTCCATCTCCCCTCCTTTCTTCCGCTGCCTAAAGCCTACTGCTGTGAACAGAAACACTCTTGAAAAATTATTTACAAAAGCCAATATAAACACCTCGTGGAATAGCAGCAATTCAAAATGCTCTGTTTCCTCCTGCTAACTTGGTTGTTCCCTGAACATAATCTGTCTCTTCCTGAGAAACTGCTCCAAGTATTGTGGTCCCTTCTGAAGAAATTTGATAGCTTGGTGAGAAAGCCTTTTTTGACTTGGTGAGCCCACTTCATTCACATTGAACAAAACATATACATTTGATACGGCAGCAATCTTTTGGGTGGAAGAAAAAAAAGAAAAAGCAAAGCAAAGCTTCTTTAATAGCACTCCAAAGTGGCAGTTTATCAGCTCAGACATACAGCCAACACAAGTGACAAACTCCATGCATCAGAACAAAATCAGGCAACTGGCCTATGTCTATGGATCTAGAGACAGGTGTCAGTGAAATGAAAAGTGCAACTTGCTCCAGAAAACTGGCTGCTAAATTTGCTAAACAGACAGGACTACCCTGATAAGGACTCCTCCACACAAGTAAATAAATAAGCCGCTAAGTGAATCTAGTGCACACTTGCACGTGGGGGTTTTCTCCCCTCTTTGGGCCCTCTGCCATCACACCAGCCCTTCAGATTTAAGTTGCCCCTTGCTGCTGACTGGGTCCTCACACTGGGAAAAGGAGCAGCCAGGCAGCACTCACCTGCCTGCAGACTGGTTCTGCGGGGAGGAAAGGCGCTGGGACTGTGCTGCTGGGTAATGGATCAGTGGGACACAGTGCTAGGCAGGCGCCCACAGCTGCCAGCCAGAAGCATCTCCTCAGCCACCCAGGCAGCACAGCATTCCCACTGGGGAGCAGGTACTCTCCACCTGCAAGCACAAACAGCAGGTTTGTGCCTGGGGAGGTCAAAGAAATCACCACAGTTTCTATGTTGATACAGTGACACGCATTACATTTCCCAGGAAAATCTTATCTCCCAGCCAAGATAAATTATGTGTATGATAACTTCTATTATTAAGTGAACGTTGCTTTTTAAGGAAGCTTTCAATTTTATGTTGCTATTTTTACTCCAACTAAATTTACAAACACCAGGATCAACTACCTCAGCCTGCTTGGACACATCATCTTTGTTAAAATCACTGACATCTTGGGCAGAACAACAGACATGGAAAACGCTTGCAGAAGTTTCTCTTGAAAAGCAAAAGGTCTTAATTATTTTCATTTCTGTATTTTCTTTAAAAATTTAAAGAAAATATTTGTGGTACCTTTTTCTTCAGAAGTTTAAAATACCTCATTTAGAACAAACCTCCTTTTTCCTCAGAGCTACTCAAAGCAGGTAATTTGAAAAACCCTAGAGAACATGTTTTACAAAAAAAGCAAAAGCATGATAATGCTTTCCAAACTGGTAGAAGGGACAGAAAATGTAGGTTTTGATGCGCAGAACGGACTACTTCAAGAAGACCAAGTATCTTCTTGCACAATGAGGCATTCTGTTTAATTATAATAGTCTGTAAATAATGGCAGTATTTTGCATCTTTTTCTCTCCACCTCAAGAGCATATTTTGGAAAAAATAATCTTTCAATGCACTTACCTCTCCTTTCAAGCACAATATTGAGAAGCTACATACCTATGCAGAAGCTCTCTAACAAGAAACCTCAGAGCTAAGGCTTCAGCAGGAGGGGCTCCAACAAGAAGGAAGTATCAAACTAGAAATATACACGTTTACAAGTACCAAGTTTTAATTCCTCACAGCAATTCTGCCCCATGGAGCAACAGAAGGGGTCATGTGCTTGTACTGAGTGCAAGGCCAAACAAATTCAAGAGACAATGGAATGACACCTGAGAGGAGGTCTAATTTATGTGAGAATACTTCAGCAGGTTATTTGTACACCCATTTACATAGATCTGTTTCTGTCTTTTTCAAGTGTATTAGAGAAATGAAAAAGCCCAAACTAACTTGCCACTGTTTAAAACACATGGCCATGCATGTGTTTGACAGCACTGTCCAGTGTAAGATGCAGCATCAAAAAACAAAACCAGCAAAAAACAAAAAACAGATCAAGGTTTCATAGTAATTACGATATTGACCCATTAAAGTGAATTTCACTTAACCTGGGGCTAAGCAATATGTAGGCAGTGATTGAAAGTTCTTACATTACCCACAGAGCTCTTACATGGCCAAATTACCCTCTGTTCTCAAGAGAGCAAATTTGCTGTGATGATTCACATCCTGTTTTGAATCGGCAAACACCAGTGCTTCCTCCTAACTGTATGTGGTAATTTCTTAAGAGGATACGATTCTCTACGGATACATACAGTTTGATTTTTAAAAATTTCATTCTGACCAGAGTGTGAAACAAAAATATGATCAAAATTTCTACACTGCTCTGGAAAGAAAGGCTATTGAAGTGTGCTCAGTAAAGCTGTCAGAAAAAAAAGGGCATTAAATAACAACAGTGGACCTCAGAGAAATTAACTGTATCTCTTTATTGTTAACCAATTAATGTTATCCAAAATAGTAGATGTAACTGTAGCTTAATCATACAACACAAAACATGATGCTAAAGGAAAAAGCACGTGGAAAATTACTTCACCAAGTAATCATTAGACGTATTCTTAGTATTTCTGCACCAGTAAGTGTTCCCAGCTGCTGGTGACAGCAACTATTACCACTCTGTTCATTGTGAAAACCTGTATTACAAATGGTTGTTCCTGGTTGTTTGAATTAAAAATTAAAAAAAAAAAAAATCACGCAGTTTTATAAATTGACCTAATCCATTTATCCCTATTCTACATGTTGTAGTTTTGTGAACAATCTTTACTGGTCTTTAATTACACTGAAACTGATGGATCAGTGTTAGTGCACACTTTTCAGGGAAAAATGAAAACTCACTGGAAGCACAGTATTTCACCTGCCATGGCAAACTGTTCAAACACTTCCAAAACCTGCTTAAGCTTCGGTGTATGAAGCCTGTGAAACAAAACCTGTTCTTACAATGCACTGCAAGTTGAAACACCAACTTCCACCAAGCAGCATTTTGAAGCATGTGCACAGCATCTGCACATCAGTCTTCAAGGTCAAGCAGATATGTTTAGCCCCACAAACCAAAAATATATTAATGTATCTTTATTTAAATTTCATGATGTCACCCCACATAGCCAAACTTTTACTCCACAAAATTAAAAAAAAAAAAAAAAACTTAGTCAGACTGTTCATGAGAAATTTAGACCTATTGTGCACAAAAAATGTTTAATAAAATGGCAAATTTTAATAGATAAGTGTAAATTTATGAGTGCATAATATCAAACAGAAAAAAAAGCTGAACCATCCTCAGAGAAACCTAAGTTCTTCCACAGTCAATATTTACTGGGGTATTCTAACATAGGAAGTAACTGAACTCCACATTAACTGCAATGTAATTACTAAAGTTCAATTTCTAAGCAAATTTCTCAAAACAGCAGGTTTCCTTTTCAAGAGGGAAAGGACTTAATCTGAGTCAGATATGACAATTACAATACGAGCTTCAGTGAAAACTGAAGCTACAAACACTTGTACTCCAATTCTGGGAAGTTTAATTATGTATTTGAAACCCAAAATGACTGACACACACATTTTACACCCCTCCCAGAATATAGTATACCAGTGATAGGTTACAGCTTTAAAACACACCAGATGCTTTTACAATTTAAACTCAACAGAAGGCAGTTAGACAGTATTTAGCACTGTAAATCCATCATGAAGTAAAATAAAATCCTAGGAGTAATGGCTCCTAGCAATCTTTGATGTCACTGAGTAGTGACAGTCAATTTAAACAGTTTTTTTCATGGTGTTTGAAGGACCAGTCATCATGTACATAGTAGTGAGGTAGGATACTGTCCCCTCCCTGGGACTGATGTTTTCATATGCTCCCTTGCCAGAAAGGTCCAGGTCTCCCTACTGCAAATAAAATAATTACGAGCAAATAGCACATTAAGCTTTGTTTATTTTTTCCTCTCTTTGCTGCACTGGAACATTTTGCACATCTAAAAGAATCAGCTAGTAAAAGCAATACTTAAGCCTATCAGCAGCCATGTGCTGCCTACAGGTAGTGTTCCATTTAGAAACATTTCCTGGAACTACCACCTGCCATCCAGACCTTTGTGAACAGGTAGGCAAAGAAAACCATCAATGATGACAGGACATGAAACACCAAAAAAAATTCACTTGGGAGAGAAAAGAAAAAAAAAACAAACACAAAACCCCCCAAAACAAAACAAGAATAAAACAACCAAAACAGAAAGTGAGTAATATCAAACTCTTAATGGAGTAATGACACTGAAAACTAATTTCAAACTTCATAGGAAACAGTACCTATCCAGTTTAGGTACAGTTCCATTCTTTTTTGTATTTAATGTTTAAGCAATATATACATTGTCAGTCACTATATACCTCACATCTGTTTCCAATGGGGCAAAAAATTCAAACAAACAATAAAACTGAAAATGCAATGGGGAAAAAACTATTATCCTCCACACCCTCCCTCCAGCCAAAACCTAGGTTTAACGGACTGCCTTGCTGTTGAATAGCTTCCCCTAAATTTGTCTTCTAGTCACTGTAGTCAACCTGGTATTAAGTGCTTTGGCAAAGTGGGGTACAATCCATCAAATCTGCAAAGGCCTGCTTTTTTTTTCTCTGTTGGTGGTTCAGCTTTACAAGGAACATATATGCAAAATACCAGCTCTCACATTGCTTCAAACTCATCAATACGCTGCTTTGTATTGCCTTGTCGGATTTGCCGGAGAGTCTTGTACTTATCGCGGCCTGCTTTAACATTCTCAGCATGAAGGACATCATTTTGTGTTTTCTTGGTTTCATCTCTGGCTTGAGCCAACTCTGAACTTAAAGCCTGTTGAATAAAATATTCGAATTTAAGTGCTTTGACTAATCCTTTAACAGTTCTGGAGTTTCTGATAACAACTACTCTGCAATCTGGATAAAGATTTCTTGAATGCCAACCTATGGAATTCTTGTTTTGCTCCTCAGTAACTCAAGTTGTGAGGTCTACCAAAAGGAATGCAGAAGGAAAGATAAGGAGAGCACGGGACTCTTTCCTTACATGAGTGTAAGCATCAAGCTATAAATAAATAAATGTCTCCTACACCATAAAATCCAAGAAGAAAGGGACTAGCACGATAAAGCAGGAAAACTACCTTATTTTTCCATTTTTCTTTAACTAAAGACTTATTTCCCTGATCTGGTCAGTGACTGACCAAGCAAGAATACTACACATACATGGTACTAAGACAATGCTGCCAAAGTAGCAGCTTTCCTTTTTTTCTGTTTTCTTCCCAAATAAACATTTCGTAACCAAGAAAAGGGCTACCACTACTATAGATTATTATGCTCTGAGGGGTAAGACTCTGCCTGGGAGGAATTTTTCAGTTTCAGGGAAATAAGAGTAATCCAAAATGGATGCAGTTTGAGTATTTGCATTTACAACATCTGTGAGTAACTACAAACAAAGAAATACTATCAAAGCAAGCATCTGTTCATACCACTTAATGAGTTTTGGTACTGAAAAAATAAAGCATTATGTTTTAACATGCAGAGTTCTGGAAATTATATAATCATTGGAAACATTTACTGGCCAATACAACAGCATACTTACACTTTTAAGCTATAAAGCACAATCTTACATCCAATCTTTCTATATATTCCACTTCTAGAATGCTATGAACAATATTGGTCGGTAAATTGGTAATAAACCTAATAAATGATAAAAAGGCTGTTTCCTTGGCAGACCATAACATCAGTGAAATTGCTTACAAAAGAAGGATGAAAACCCAATTGAATTGTGTTGATACAACTATGAATCTTCATTACCTGGAGCTGTTTCTTAACACGCTCATTTTTCTGTGTTTCTGTTACCCGTTCTTCTTCACTCCTGTGATTCATGACACCATCAGAAGACAGTTCTGCACTGGCTTCAGCATTGTTCTCATCATGCTCATCATGTTCATTCTCTGTTGGAGGAATAACTGGTGGGGGTGGAGGTGGAGGAGGAGCAGACATCACAGATTTCAGTTCTTCTTTGGTCTTTTCCAAGTCCTCTTGGGCTGCAAAAGCCTAAATACAGTAAACAGTACTTAGCATCTTTTAAAATGATTTATCAAAAGTGACAAAAATAAAAATAAATATTTGAGATGTTCTCAGACATATTAAGCTGTTCTTTATAACTGACACAACTAGCTTACACACAATTTGAAAATTGTCAAATAGAGACAGAGTAAAAACCAGATATGGCTCCAAATAGGCTGTACTAGGGTCCAGATATTTCCAACAGTAGAAAAGAGTGAAAGAATAGGGCAATCATACCAATTGTTTTCCAACTTTCCTAGCCTCCTGAAATTTAAGGCTCAGGGATTTCCTAGATCAAAGGTGATGTCTTCAAATTTCATACTTAACCAGAACTTAGGAAAATTTGTTCAGACCCTTTTGGAACTCATGCTCTCTAACTATTCACATTCCCATAGCTAATTACAGATTTTATTAAGAAGTACTATCTCACTTTAAATTTTTGCCCAGTTGCACTTCACATGCTTTTGTTAACTGTTTTGGTTCATCTTTCCATCAAATCTCATTACTTTTTACACCCCCTCCTGAGGTGTTTTCCTCTCTAACACGAAGCTCCAATCTATTTCATCATCACACAAAAGGAAGCAATTTCTAATCTTTGACCATACCTTTGTGATGAGAATCTCCCCCCCTTCATGACTATGTATTATCAAGAAATGAGTTCAACAGAAGCATAGGCTGGCTTCAGTAGACTGGAGAACAAAAAGAACCTTTAAGAAAGACTTTTCTGAAGCCTAAGGGAAAGAGAGAGATTTGACCCCATGGACTTCTAAGTGAGATTTCCACACTCATTTCCCTTAGTTTCTTTGAAGTTCTGACTTCACACAGCATGGGCTCATTACTTTGTGCTGCCATTCTGAAGCTTCCTCTTCTTTCTTTTTCTTGGCCTCCTCTAGAAGTGCAATCTTGGCTGTGAATTCAGCAATTTCTGCTGCCTGAAACAAACAAAAGAACAAAGTAGAAATTTTAATTTGGTATCAGTCTCGCTTTGCAGTGGAAGAAAGGAGAGACTTTGCTATGATCTGGCTTGGAAAGAGTAAGTTACCATCCATCACTTCTCTGTGAAAAATAGAAATTTTAAGCATACATGACAGGAGAAATTAATCAAGAGTACTCTTGTCTAACAGAAATAAGTCCAGGAAAAAAAATATTTATCTTCTGCACTAGCATTTCAGGCTGTTTCAAGTCTAATAAACTTTAATGGTCCCAACCATTAAGATTATGATTCTGGATCATAATCTCAGTACTATTAAGCTAAATCTTGCCATCAGAATTATGTGCTAAATTTACAGAAGATCAAAAGCTCACTTATAGTTGAGAAATAATTTATTCTATTTTCATGACTTTCTTGATTTTTATGCACAAATCTTGAATTAGAAGTAGTCTAACACAGAATGTGAAAAGACATTGCAAATACTGGCAAAGGGAAAGAAAAAAGCAAGGAAAATACCCCAACAAACCCCCGTGTCACCAACTCCCCACCACCAAAACTGAGCTTCAGAACAGCCTGTCTCAGAGAACAGGCTTCCCAGTGGGCTGCAGAAGGAAGCTACTCTTATTCTCAGCTGGATAAGCCTGAGACTATTAGAAAGAGAATGTAATGAGTGTTGTCAGTCTGAAAGCTGGTGTGGTCATCTTTTTATCTCCTACAGATGCAGAGTTTTATTTTTGTCTTGCCAAGTAGTGGCAAGTCTAATGCAGTTTGTTAAAACAGTTCTCACAACACTCTGTTAACAGTATCTCACATACCTTCTTGTTTCAATGTACTTATTCATTTCAGGGAGGCAAGGGTAAAGGCGAAATTTACAACTGTCTTTTCCAATTTTAACCCTATTTTGGGGGGAAAAAGAACACCAAACTTCTTACTAGCTGCTCCTGGTTCTTCATTTGATCAGCTGCCTGCTTGGCTAGAGCAGCTTTGGCTACTTCAGCTGCTCGACGCTCTTTTTCCAGGCGTTCTGCTTCTTCTTTTGCACGCTTCCGTTCTTGATCCAGTTCTAGAGCTCTTCGAGTCTGTTCCTCTAGTTCTGCCAAGAGGGAAGTTTGCAGACAAGGTATCACTTCCTAGCTCTTCTTCATATGTATAACAGATACCAGCTGTAAAATCCCCAAAATAAAGCAACCTAGAACACCAACCAAGATTTACAAGACTGCCTCAAAATAAGAGAAGCTATTGAGCATGTTACCCAGAGCTCTGTTCAATGTCTGGTTTTCCCCCCACTTTAAGACATTCTTTGGATACACATCATCTCACCTGACATTTCTGACAGCCTAGTGTTTCATAAAAGTGTTTTATCTCACTGATAAAACTATACACCCAAATACATGTATATATACATGGACACGTTCTTACTATGAGGATATTTTATGTACATTAAATCACTCTCTTAAAGAAAGAAAAAAAATTGTTCTTTATTGAAATGCCTGACAGATTCCTTAATTGCAGCTCAAAATTTAAATATATGCTTCCAGCAGAATTACTTAAGACACATTGTAAGGGTCAGAAAAATTCTCTGTACATCAGAAGAGGAAAAATTTAAATCAAGGGACAGATAATAGCTGTCTACCTACCTGCATAGCAAAATACTGAAATCTAAAAGGCAGAACCCTTAGTGACATAGGAAGAAGTAATAATCTAGGAGTACTGCAAGGTCAGGTTTACACAGACAAAATTATACTCCTCCCCGATGAGGAAAAAATGGATGACTATGAAAAAAAGTCTTTCTAAAGCTTCTTTGCTGGTTCTAATAAAATTTCCACTATACTCTTGGCTAGGCACAGCTGTCATAGACTCCTTCAACACAAAACCTAAACAACTACTCAGTTTTTCCAACAATCCATTTGCCTTCACCATAAGCTTTAATACTATAAAAGCACCTCCCCAGGTATGCTGACACATGCTTCTTCTCTACACTTCCAGTTTTAAGTAGTAATGTAACCATTATCCTTCAGCTGATTTCCCAGGCCTACTACTACTTCAGTTATAAAATGAAATTAAAAAGAAATCAAAATCAGTAATCAGCATCAAAAGTATGAGGGGTTCTACAAATGCAGTACCTAGAAATTAAATAAAATAAAAAACTATTTAAAAAGACTACTCAAACAAATCTTCCCATGAAGATGGGGAACACAAAACTTACATAAAGACTTTTCCATGTGTGCATAGACGGTTAAAAAGACCAGCAACACATGAGCATTGTGTCGCATCAGAAATTAGGCTATATTGCTCACAAAGTTATGAGGAAATGTGTATTGTCAAACCTCCAGAATCACCCTGATACTATTCTGTCCTGGGCCAAATAGCTCTCCCTAAACTATTTCGTGGCACAGTTATTGTATCCCCTGTCTGGATTTGTCCAGCCTGTTCTGCACTGAAAGACTGAAAAATGCAGAGGTAGAGCTGGAGAGCAGTGCCAGGCATATGTAATTTATTCGCACAGAGTCAGTCAGTGATTCTGTCTATGATGCTTGAAGCCAAGAGTTAGGAAAAGAAAGGAACAACAAAACTTTTATGAATGTGAACCAAACCTGAACTAAGAAAAAAAAAAAAAAAGAAAGTAGAGAGGAGAAACTGGGAAGTCATGGAGGCAGGGACTCTATAGGCGTGTTTGGCACTAATGTCTGACAAGACTAATTTTCTCAAATCTTGCAAAGGAATATGAATGGAGGAAGGAACAAAGAATTTCCAAATTAAAAGCTTAATGCAACAAAATCCTAGAGAAAGTACTTTGAATCTTTTCCTATCATTTCCCTGCTCCCTTCAACTCCAGGAGTTCAGAACTTTAAGCATTTCATAATTCTGAGGTAAACTGTGTATATGCATTAATCTTTTCACTAAATCAAAATTTTGGCTATATTAGAAATTAGTTTTATATTAGAAGATACAGACAAAAGCATGCACACCA
>VWZN01008270.1:851-16245 GCA_013396955.1 Regulus satrapa | reverse complement strand
GAAGCTTTTTGTAGAAGGAGTACTAGCAGGGACAGTACCAATCTCTGGTGGCTTTTGGTATTACCTGTTATTTTACACTGAAACATTTTTGCTATGGTGACTCTGAGGAAGGAAGGATATTTTTATAGGTTTTCCTAACTTGTAACTAATGAATCATGGTCCTTTTCGGCATAAAATAGTGTACTACTGTAAACATCATTAATCTTGTATTACAGCTCTTAAGAGCAGTGCAAGGTAGTGGCAAAAATGGCTGAAGAGGTAGAGAGGTATAGTGTTTCCCTTTTTACACTCAGTTAGATGATCAGCTCATTGCCAAGATGGAGGATATAAGCGAAACAAGCCAATACGTAGAATAGTGAATATGTTTTGCTGTAAGTCCAAAAATGATCACATTCTTTCTGAACTTTACTCTCTAATTGCTAAGAATTTCTTCTCACTTTTCATTATATTGTCTCCTGAAAATTATGGTAAGCTTTGTGTGTGAAATTAGTTGGACAGTAATATCTGCTATAGGATCCAGTGTAGTAGGACTCCTCAGTGTTAAATAGGTCAGATATTATGTTTCCAAAGACATCTGATTAGACAACAGATTACTTGTGTTTTGCTGTTGGTGAAGGCATTACATTGTCCTGGAACCATCTCTACATGGGCTGACTTCTTAATCCCTAATAAACAGGTGTAGGGGTAAAAAAAAAAATTGCACTTTTGTAGAGCATTTGGTGTGTATTTGGTTTTCAGAGCTCTGACAAACTCTCCCTAAAAGTAGTGACAAAGAGTGGGGCACTTGTAGGCTTCTGGATTTCCTTTTTAGTCTTCTAACAGTATTCCTAAGAAAGCTATATGTTCTGCTGCTTCCAAATCTCATAATGGTGCATGTAGCCCTTATTTTGGATAGGATCTAGTAATGATACCTGAATGTTCAGTATTGGATTTGAATGATGAGATATTTTAAATTAATCCTGTGTTTCATTTGGTCAGAAAATAGTTTCTAAAGCAGTATCACTTGAATAGTGATAGCTGCAGCTAAGGGAGAAGTTTTGTAACTTTAGCAGGCTTATCAATATTTGTGACCAATTATGTGTTATCCTATGTTTGGTGAGATCACAGAGAAGGGGCTTTTTGGTGGTACTCACCATGAAGACAGGTCATCTCTAGAGGAAAGCCCAATCAAGTTAACAGACCTAATTAGCTGTTAGGGTGATGGTGTGGAAAAGATACAGTTGCATTCTGGCTAATATGTCTCTCCTCGGAGGCACTTTGGCAGGGCAGTTGCTGAATGAACCTCTCACATAATGCAGCTTATTTGGTGGATCTACAGCTAGTCTTATAATTAAACAAAAATGTTAATATTTGTCCTTTTCTTTGAAACTCAGGCTTAGTTGTTTCATGTTTTGGTTTGGAGTTGTTTTTGTTTTTTTAATGAAAAAGAGATGTGTTTGTGTTTTCTAACTGAGTTTCCTTCTCTATTTTCTTCTCAGTTATGTTTCGCTTGTATGATACAGATGGGAATGGATACCTGGATAGTTCGGTAATGTTTTTTTAATGTATTGACTACATTAATTCAAATCAAATTTATATTTATCCTCAATTATTATTAGAAGCAGTATAAAACATAGTTGATTAAAAATTCATTCATTTGAAAAGTAATGCTTGAGTTTTCTTTTCCAATGAGAAATGCTGTTTCTACAACTGTGTAAATTTTTAGTTGCATACACTGCTGTCATGGAGTCCTGTTTTATAGTCTTCTGATTTTTAGTGGTATTACTGCAGGGGACACATTAATATGATTCCAACAATTCTAGTTTGCTGCTGGGAGATGTGTATGAAAGCACCATTTGTAAAGGTTTCATTAAAAGGGTAAGTGTGAGAGTCACAGGGGATTTATGTGTCATAACTTACAGGTTATTATTAAGAATGGAGGAACAATATTAAGCAAAAAGTTTTGAGGACTAGCCCCAACAAAATATTTGAAGAAAAGTCAGAGATATGGTAATAATTTTTAAAAATTAACCTATTTTTTTCTAATAGCTAATGGAAGTAAGTCTTTTATTAGCTGTTTTCTTTTTCTTTCCCACCTTTTTTTGTATCTTCTGGAAGCAAGACAGCATAGAATGGATTGGTCAGGAAGAGAAGGTGATTCCCATAAGTTGCAGGGCAGTAAGGAAGCAAAATTATATATGGGTCTAAAGTAATTACAGCACCATGATTTTAGGCAATACCAAGTTGAGTTATATGCCTGGGTACTAGTGAGAATTTTGAATGGTCCTAGATAAGTTTTTGAGCATATTTACAAAGCAAAGTGTATATGTAAGTATAGAAAAGCATGATCAAAGGAAATTTCCATGCCATAGTGATAAGAAAATAAATCTGTAGTAGTTTAAAGAATCCACTTTATGCCTTTTTTTCTGTTAGAAAGTTGGGATTTATACAATTACTGTAAAAAAAATTTTTTTTAGAGTGATGGAATTTAAAGATCATTACATGATCTTATCACAGGGTGGAAATCAGATAATTAAAATATGGGTGCGTGAAAGATAACTAGGAAGGAAGAATCTATGACTACTTTCAATTACTTTGGTTGTGGGGCTGTATTTCACCTCACTGAATGCTTTGTAGTCTATTCAGGATGTTTTGCTATTAAGTAGATTCACTTGAGAATACAGCTTCCAGTACATTTCATCATGGATGTCGATGAAATAGTGTCTCTGAGTGCAATATGGTTGAATTATTAGTTGCTTGCAGTAGAATTTTTCTCTATAATCTTACATTAAATATCATACTTTTTCATTCATCTCTAGGAGCTGGAAAATATCATTGCTCAAATGATGCATGTTGCAGAATATCTTGAGTGGGATATTACTGAATTAAGTCCAGTAAGTATCAATTTATGACAATTTTTTAATGTTGCTAGAGACAGCTGTCATAATTTTGTGATATTTCATATGTGGCATTCCATAGATGAGTAAGGTAGAAATAAGGATAGCCTGTGTTCCATTATGGCACTGTGAATTAGCACTTTTACCAGTATTTTGCTGTTTAAATCTGTTCTGTGAAATGTTCAATAAATGTAATAATAAACTTCTATACCATAATGGTTTTGTCTCTGAAAATTTAAGGACACAAGTTGGTTTGGGACCTTTAGGTGTTAATAAAATGTAAATAGGAGTATGACACCTCATTTTCTGAACTATCCATACTTCTCTTACTACACCTACCATATAGGCAATATTTTTCTTATTTTTTTGTGTGAGAGAATTGGAGATCTGCATATGTCCTAACAAGTTGCTGTCTTAGAGTATAGTAACTATAAATTAGAACTTACGAGATTTTTCATTAAACTGTAGATTCTACATGAAATGATGGAAGAAATTGACTATGATCATGATGGCACTGTTTCTCTAGAAGAGTGGATTCAAGGAGGAATGACAACAATCCCACTCTTGGTCCTTCTTGGGTTAGAAAATGTAAGTATTAAATAGTAGTATCAGGTTTCTGCTTGCATGTTGACTCTGGCCTTCAGGTTAGCTTCTCTGTGGCCTGTATAAAGAATGACTGCTTTACTCCTCTTTGCTATGCCTGAATGACATGCAAGAATGAAAATGTATCTTCAACCTCACAGGTACACTGGCAAGTTTGAAGCACCGCCTAATAAGCTGGCTCTGGAGCTGGAAGCTGTAAAAAGCTGAATAGTTTTTCCTGCTAAAAACATGTTAATTCCAAGCTGCAGTATTATCTCTTTGAGTGTGTTTTACTGTCCATGTGTATGTTACAGCTGGCTTGGAGTGGTGTCTAAGCTTCTCAGCATGGTAGTGGGTTGTGTGGGCTACCTGTACTGAGTCACAGAGCAATATAAGTTGGAAGGAACTTCTGGGGATCTTCTTTTCCAGTCCCTAATTAAAGGCAGCACCACAGATTGAGTTATCCAGGGTCCTGTCAAGCCTGGATAATTCAAGTGAGGTGGATGCTACCGGTTCTGTGGGCAAGCTTTCCCTGTGTTAATTGTTCTCAAGGCCAAGAGTTTTTGTTCATATGTGCAGATGGAATTTCTTCTGCAGCAATTACTGCTGGCTCTTGTCCTATCATGATACATCCTTGTGAAGCTCTTCTGTCTCTATAACTACATTAGTGAAGTATAGTAAGAATAAATATCAAGGGGAACACAAAACTGGTGGATAGAGTGTTGTGAAAGATGAGCTAATGTTCTCTACATTTGCAACTTCGCATTAAAGGTAATACAGCTGTAATATGGTCAATTTTGTACCAGTTCAACGCGGCTGTTTTAAGATTGGCATGTTGTCAGTGCCACCTGCTGTCCTGTCTTTGAGCTAATTTTGAGCTCATCTATTGAAGCATAGGTTTCAAATGCTTTTCTGCTATTCAAAAGAAAGCCTTTTAATATCTTTTTATTCTCTTAAGTAATTTTCACATATTGAAAATAAAAAATAATGTTTCTTTTTCCCATTTAGTGCAATCTAGACTGCTGTAGTTGCTCTATGCTATTTTATTTGCATGAGCAATTAATGCAGATCATTCTGTAGAGTTTATTTTCATATTAAAGAAAAGTTGTTGGAAAGAAGCTGTGTTATCAAACATTTTATCCTTTTGAGTATTTTTACTGCTTATTAGATGTTTATCTTGCTGCATATAGCTTTACTATGCAAATACTAAAAATACATAAATAGTGATCAAAATTCTACACCTGTTGCCAGCATGGGTCAGTGTTTCTGTCATCAAGAATATTCCTAGTGTTTGATGCCTTTAACAGACATAAATATACAGTTATGGAAAAAATATTATAATAGCATGCAAAATGTATTTATTATCAGTAAGCATAGTTTATGTAAAGTCCATTACCTACATATGAGCTGATTTGCTAGTAATTTGCTAATGTTTCACTAGGACAAGGTTCTGCCCTTTAAAAGGGCTGCAATTTTTCTTTTTATGTTTAAAATGGCTTAATTTTTTAAACCATCACATTATATGTAGAGAAAAGCAAAATTTTTTCATTTTTCATTTATCCCAGAAAAATATGCTACTTCCATTTGTACATAGTTAAAATAAAATTGTATTTTAGGACATTGAAGAATTGAATAAAGGTAAAACTCCAATGCCTGTCTGTTATTTATTGTGAACTAATAGCATGATTTTGATGGTTTTGCAGCATCTAATGTATTAGCCAAGTTCTTCATTCCAGTGCATCAGTCCCATTAATGGGATGCTCTTATTTCTTTTTGCATGCCATTGTTAGATTTTGTAAACCTTGCTTATCAGGACTCTGCTTTCTGGGTGTCTGTCTCTCTCCCTTTAGTTATGGTAATGAAAAGTAACATAGAAATCCTTTGGTCTCACTAATAAAATTAAAAAGTGCTAATATCTTAAGGTTTTCCTCACACTGAGGAAATGTGAAAATAAGGGGCATAACCTACTGGATTATGCTGTTTAGACATGTCCAAGTAGTCTACATATATTATAAATCAGAGGGAAAAAACCAGCAATAAAACCACCATTATTTGAGATTACTAAACTAATTTAAAACTTGCTGGCACAGTTTAGAGTGATAAGATAGCAAGACAGCATAAGAAAGGTCAAATTTCCCTAGGAAATCTGCCTTTATATCCAGTTTATTTTGCTGGGCTTTTATATTCTGTTTCCTCCTAAGATTTGATTTTTGCAGTTCTTATGAAGGTAGAATTTTGAAATACAGTGTTCTATCTCTTAGAATGTTCCAGGATAGAAATGACATCTTTGATTTTTTAGTGCTACTGAAGGCAGTTGATAGTCGAAACAATTTGGGTACAAGATACTGGATTTTAATAAGAACGTAATTGGTTCTTTTTCTGTAGGGGTTCTGAGATAGATACATGTAGTATTTGGCAATTAAGAGGAAAAGGTCTTGGAATTGTATGCATGTAATCCATTTGTAATTGAGTGACTACCCGTTTTCCAATTAGCAGTGTCTAAATGCGTTCTATATGGCATCTGCTGAAACCTTTGTTGTTTGAGACAAGGTAATTCTTTCTCTGATGTTTAGTTGCTCCAATTTAATTTTTTTTTTCAAGATTTTTTTTCAAGAAATTCTCTCATGTAAATTGAGAATTCCATGAAGAAAAAAAAAAGCTAAATAGGTAAGAAATTGTTACTTACATGGTTTAATTCTTAGTAATAAATGTATGAGGTTGTTTTTTGCTGAGTGTCACACCTCAATCTGGAGTGTTCACAGTCCTCAACTTTCAAAAATTTGTTTTTACGTCTTAAGGCAATAGTTAGTCTCCCACCCAAACACAAATTGGACAGAGACATCCCTGCAGTATTCCTGATTATTTTGGAAAGTAGTCTATTGCACATTAGTGACCACTAAGAACTATTTATTCTTCTTCTTGACGGTAGAAACCTTTGAAGTTTCTAGCCTTTTTATTTGCTTCTGCATTAATTTAAGTAGATTAACATTTTAAAAGAAGGAGGAGAGTTAACTACTCATTGACTCTACTAACATCACTTAAAACTTATTTTGTTATCTGTGCATAAAAGACTTCTTAATGATGGGTTTTTTCAGCCATAAGCATTGTACTCTGCTGTTTGCCAAGGTGTTGTACAATATTCCACCATGATTTGATAGAAGCACTTGATTTCTCTTTTAAAGTAATTGCGTGGCAGATATTTGGTCTCACTTTTCTTGTAACAGATGATTACTATCACCACTGTCAGTGATTGCAAAAGAAGGAAGTGTAAACTGAAAGTTCATAAGAGCTGGTGTTTAAAGAAATCCATCCGGTATTTTAAGGAAGTATTTTATTTCCTCTCCACTGGCCACTAGATGTCACGGTTGCACTGCACCTGGTACTGTGCAGTTGCTGAATAGCTGCCCTAAAGTGAGAGAGAAGTTTAAAACTGGTAAATGCTTCATGAAGTCATTATTAATTCGAAATAAGGTGAATATGCCTTTCTTTTGAATCACTAATTGTAACTTTCAACCCTGTTCACCTCTTAAATCAAGATAAATTTTGATGGGACAAACATTTGTTTTGAATTGAGACTGTTTCAATTAAATCTCAAGGATACACTCTTAAACTTTTACTATGGATTCTCAAGCAGCAAATATTATGCGAATGCACTCAAATAATTTAAAAAGCAACTTTTGAACGCTTTTGATTAAATGTGGGGTGGAATGTTTCAGTGGGAGTTGACACTTAGAAACAGTGCTTATTATTGTGTATTTTACATTATCGTTGCCTTAGTTTTTTGAGTTGTATGTTAAACTGGAACCAAACTAGAGATGTGCAAAAATTTGCAAGTCAGTCGGGAGTGGGATCTGTTATATAATGAATAATCCCTTCAGGCCAAAGCTTGGAATGACTGCTCAACACCTGGGCAGTTTCATGGACTTCTATTTCTTCTGTTCAGTGAGGAAGAAGGGCACTTGGGCCTTATGTTGTCCTGAGTGACATTTCTGTCAGTCCTTTCTGAAGTGTGAGTTTTCTGCAGGACCGAAGCTCCGATGCACCACAGGCTATTTCCATGCACGCAGAGGGCGAACTCGAGCTCTGTAGCTCTCTCTCCCTTTGTGCCGGCTCCTTCCTGGCTGGAAGCAGCCTGGCCGTGAGGGATGAAGGAGCTGTTTTGCCGCTCGGGTTGGGCGGTGGGGCCCGCAGAGGGCGCGGTGTCCCCGCCGAGGGAGCCGCTGCTCGGCCCTGCCCGTGCCGCTCCCGCTGCCCTGCGGGAACTTGGCAAATGCCTGTCCACAGCACGGCCCCGCTTTTCCTTTTGTCTCCAGGTTGAAAAAAGGCCAGGAAAAGTCAGGAGTAGCTTACCTCTTCTTGCGTTCAATGGTGTTTCATACAGGTATACAGATTTACCATTGTTTACCGATAAGTTTCTTCAGCATCAAAGTCTCTGCACATGACAGATGGTTACAGATTTTGGACAGGGAAACTCCATACTGCGGCTGTTTATGAAGCTTTTAAAAACCATTTAATTTTCCCTCTTGTGGTCCCTTTCTTTTTTCTGGATGAGTGTGTGGATTAAGGCTGTGAAAGATTTTTGGTTTGTTTTGATTTCTCAAACACACACACACACACACATACACACACACAGTATCACAGAAATTAGAAATGAGGAGCCCTCCCAAACAGTATGTCTCTTAAGTCGGGTTACTCCCTCTCCACTTGACCAGGAACAGACTTAAAAAACCCTTTCTTCCCAAAGCAAATTGAACAAAACAAAACATAACTTGATAGTAATTCTTTGCTGAGAGCCAACCAGAGGAGTATGGAATGTAACTATGTTTTAAACTGTGTTTGCTGCATCGTTTAATGAAAACTCTTCTCACCTTTCTACTGACTGAACAATACCTAAAAAGCAGAAATAAAATTGTCTTGAACAAGTCAAGTAAATATTAAAAAAGAAACAAATTAATCAGTGAAAGAATAACAGCTATTCCTTAACATCCTTCTCAATTGGATGCTTGTTACTAACTCTTCTCATAGAAAAAAACTGAATACTCTGGTATTTTAGATACTCTGTAACTATTTTAAGAGGGCATGTTTGCTGGGATCAGAATTTATCAGTGATTTCATTGCCTTCTTAAAGTCTCAAAATCTTGAAGATCTCTTTTTCTACATTATACCCAAGTATCTAAAAAGCTGATGTAAGTTAATATTAAACCAGGTAAGGAAGGTGTAGCTGAAGTCTGTGATAGCATAAAATTTTCCACTGGTTCTAAGGTTGGCTCTTTGATGGTTGACTTGCTTTTTAAGGTCAGATAGTTTTGGTAGTCAAATCCATGGTAGCAGGGTCAGGACCATGAGTTAAGAGAACCGTTGTTAACAAAATAAATGTTACTACTGTCATTATGTTTTAAAGTCTGGGTATGACATGTGGAGGCTTGATTTTCAATGATGTGTATAATGAAGTGAGGAAGACGTTTTTACTGTACCTGCGCTGCTTTGAGATCTTCTTAATGTCTATTTGGTTTTAGATTCTTTCTCAGGATATAGAAGCAAAATGAGTTAATGTCAGTAAATGCAGTGATGTGTCAGATTTGTGGATTTTATTCATACTTAAAGACTTGCATTGAGGTGGCTTTGTTTCGTATTATGTCTTTTTTTTTCTCTTGGCAGTGTTTTAAAAAGTTATGTGCATGCATAATCATATACAGCACTTTATTGCTTATTTTTGGCAGTGCACAAGAGCAAAAATTTAATTTGCTCTTTTCCAAAAGTGCATTGTGTTTATGTAATGGATTTGCATCAGTTGCAGTCTGTAACACAGCTAAGTGTTTTAATTGGCAGAACACCCACATCAAGACTTGTTTGTTTTTCTGATAAGGAAAATGCCAGCTAAGTTAGACCATATGTTCTGTTCAAATAAGAAGGGACATATTCACATATAATGGTCATTCTTTAAAAATAAAATGAAAAAGTAATACAACATCAATGTGGAAGAGGGGCAAGTTTATGCATAAGTTTGAATTTCTGTTAATATTCATAAACAGCAAGTATTTTGCTAAGCAAGGCTGGTCAGCTCACACTTGAAGTGCTTGTGGTTTGTGACTGTATGTGTCGATGACCTGAGTAATGTTAAAACTGAAGTGTACATTGTTTGCTGTTTTTTTGCAGAAGAATTTACGTGGTCTTTGTTGTCTAATGAATAATTGCCTACTTTCAGAAGGCTTGAAATTCACATACTATATTGTAGTTTAACAATACTTCAAAAATGTATGGAATATGATAGTAAGATGGGAAGAAAATAGAAGTTAGAGAGCTCTGTTTAATGAAATACATCCTTTTCAGCTGCCAGTCATGAAGGAGCTTGACAGGCTTCTAGTGCTTCACAGCTGCAGAATCTATTTCTGCTTCTTCAGGGGAAATTGGAAAACTTCCACACTCTTTGCCAGCCTGAGAATCCCACATTAGGCATCTGCTGTGCTTTTGCTGCAGAAAGGGGACCCTGACATTGCCCAGCTGTCAGAGATGGCATTTGAACTCCTGCTGGTAATATTGGAGGAGCTATTACTTATACTCTGATCCTGATATCTTACTAGAGGGAAAAAAAAATTAACGGACTTTAGGTTTTTTTTTTTTGTTTCTAGGTAACTTAAAGAAAATATTCAAAGTTGTGTCCTGCCTTAGACTCAGCTTTGAGCCAAACATTCTCAGTTTCTTCATTTTCTGCTTCAGAACTTTTATTTTTGCCCACAAGGATGACAAAGTCTTCATCATACTTGACCTGTATAAACTTCTAACCCCTAGAACAGAGCAGTATTAATTTTTAAGGACATAGCTTGTACAATATATGCTAATATAGGACAAAATTAAGTTTTTATTAAAATTTATGCTCACCAATGTACATTGGCAATTCACATCAGTGAAAACTATAATATTAAAAGTCTAGTCAGGAGTATTGTGTATACATGATGACAGGTAGTAGTTTGATGCCAGAAATCAGAAACTGGATAAGAATCAGCTGTTGATGTGGTTTCTGAGAAACAGAGATTGGTGTGACTTCCTTCAGCTATATGGCGATTCCATTTTGGCAGTGATATGACCAAGGAGACAAGGAAGCAGCTGAGGGACTTTAACTGCCTGTATTCCATTGGATGTTATATTTGATAAAATAAAAGTTAGATTTTAAAAAAATCTAATGATATTATGTTAGGTTCATCTAGTTTTCTAGAATCAAAACTCTGATGATTTTAGAAAGGAGAAAACCTGATGGCCAGTATTGCCAAGAAGCCAGGAATTCAGAAAATTAATCTAACATCTCTACGAACTGCACTTTATTTTGTAAACCTTCAAAAAAAAGAGAGGCCTCAAAATTATTCCATTAAGGAGGAAGACGAGAATCATGTGAGAGAAAGCTTCGTTTCGTAAAAATAAAGGGTTTGATAATATTTTAGAGATTCATGTCAATTACAGTGGGCCCCCAAAGTAGTAAGTGCCAGCAAGTTGTTGATCAGTTTATTCTTGAAAGATTTGAGTAGGGTGCAACAGCTGACTGAAAAATTTGGCCTTAAATGTAAGGAATTCCATTTTTGGAGAAGAGGTCTAAGATGCAAATCTCACCCTAAAATGCATGGGTTTTGATAGATAATTGCAGTGTACATTAACTTCATTTAGGGCTGGGAACAGTTATTTTCGTGTGGTTAGTTTTCCTGTTTTCACAAATGTTGATATAGGTAAATAATTCTGACAGCCATTAATAATATGTGTGGTTTTAGAAAGCCCTTTCTATTGTTTGTTTTGGGGAGTTTTGTCTTCTGACCTGCATTATTATCATTATGTTTAGGGAAAAAATATTTGTAATATTAGTTGTAATTTAATACCAGCCTAGATACATTGATCTCATTGTATTGCAGTGGTAATAGCAGCCTGGAGGCTTTTTCTGAGTTATTTTTGAAACACATGGATGTCCATGAGCTTCTCAAGTTTTTTTTTTTTATTATATCATTGCCTGTGTATTTAGAATGATTATGCTGTGATCTGGTGCAGAGTCTTAAATGAAGTAACAGCTTGTCTTTTATGTTCTTGAGTCAATCTCCAATTTTTATTGGCACTTATATATGTCACTATTTTATTAAGTGAAATCTGTTTCTCTTACGTCCTGTGCAGAATGTGAAAGATGATGGGCAGCATGTATGGAGATTGAAACACTTCAACAAGCCTGCCTACTGTAATCTTTGTTTGAACATGCTGATCGGAGTAGGCAAGCAAGGTCTCTGCTGTTCTTGTGAGTATTTCAGTGTCCATTTGCTTACATGTCTGTTCCTAGAAATGTTGTTATTGCTGCATAACAAAGAACTAGTAGCTTCTTACAAAACCATTGCCACTGCATTAGTGTCTCCCCCTCTTCTCTGCTTGTCTGTGGTTCTTTCTTTTATTTTTTTCAGGATATTTGGCTTTAAAATGTGTTGTTTGAGGGAGTTTTTTGCTTTTGAAGGGTTATCACTGTTAGTTCTCTTTGCAGTCTGTCGCTCTTTTTCTTTACTACTGTTGCTTTTTTATTTTTTATTAGAGAGAGTCAGGCTTAAGTTTTAACTTTATACATTTGTTACTCCCCTTTTGTTTTTCTTAATACTTGTACAATAGGTATCAACTTGACAAACGTCTAAGTCCCACGTTTTTTGGTTCAAATTTTGCACAGAATTGTTGTTTTCTTAATTGGGAAGGTGAAAATCCCAGTTTCCCAGAAATCAACTTTCTGTAACAGTTCTGAAGTTTTATATAGTTACTTGTTTTGTAGTCAAAAATCTCAATGCTTGTGTTTACTGATTATAGATTTTAAGATAAGGAACACAGAAAAGCTACTCCATCTAATTTGAACTTCATTGGTCTATTAGATGCAGTTGCTACCCTTAATTCCTTGAGCTGTATCTGTGTATCTCCTGATAATCTGTTAATCTGTGTTAGACTAGCTAACATGTCTCTTGAGAAACCAATTCTTGCTGAAAGACACCTTGTCTCCATTTGAAAGTTTCCAGAAATGGATGATCCATATCTTTCTTTTGTGGTGTGCTCCAGTGATTAATCTTTCTTTTTAAGACCTGTTTTCTGATTTGAATATGTCTTGTAGATGGTTCCAGTGATTGGTTCATGTTATGCCCTACTCCATTAGATTAATGAGACCTTAGTACACAACTGTATTCTTCTCATGATGGTACCAGGTCGCCTGTCGTTTTTCTTTTTGGTAAAATAATTGATTTCTTAGTGTAACTGACTTTCACTGTTTTTTGGTATGAAAAATAGTGCCTCACAGTTGATGAGGATCTTTCTGCCTGTACAGTTCTATTGATTTAATTTGAGCTTAGTCTGAATGAGGGTTTCAAATTGATAATTTCTCTCCTCTGAGGGCCACAGACCTCTGAAGCATAATTCAGATGCAAATCCTTGTCTGCATTTTCACATTATACAATTTAATTCACCATACTATAAAACAGGGAAGATATATTTGTTAAAATTCAAACAAATAGAAATTGCATAATTTGAGATTAATAAAGGCCAATGACAGTAACTGGAATATATACATAAAATACTGATTTGAATATTAGATGTTACTTTCTTTAATATTCTTTTTTGTCAGAATGATATTGTGAAGAAACAAGACCCATATGTGTGGAAAGAGAGTTCTGTTGCGCAAATAATGTAGATCACCTTCAGTAGTTATCAGAAGTGGGTGGTAGACCAGTTAGGTAAACTGTCCCAAAAGGGCCAGCCTTGCAAGACCTGTAATTGTTTTCTGCTGCAGTGTGTCTTTTAAGAATGTATTTATTATTGTGCTTGGCATTTCTTTTCTAAGAACAATGGTCTCAGAATATCTGAAGAACATGCTCCTTTCGATTGCTTCATACAGCAAGAGGCATGAGTCTACTTGCAAAACTATTCCACAATTTCCTTATTTAGCTAAGCTTTCTCCAGTATATTTTCAAAGCATTGCTATAGATTTCATTATTTGCATTTTAGATTGTGTGGGAGGAAAAAAAAAAAAGGGGGAACCACAGGGGTCCTCACCATCCCTCCATGGTCCAATCAACAATGTTACTCCCTGCAGTTTGTCTGATTAATGGCTGCGCCTCCCACTGGGTTTGTGTAATAGGTGCAAGCAAGGTGTTTAGAAGTACTTTGTGCTTAATTGCTCTCGAGGTCAAAAGCCTGAGACATATACCATGCAGGGAGAAATTAATTCTCAGTTTTTAATAGTTGACTCTATTGAAGGCAGGCATAAGCTTTAGCATTATTTTCTCGTCTTGGCACAGTTGTATCATTGAAGTCAGGAGAGCTTTGCATTGTGCCCTGCCTTATATGTTTTCCAAATGCATCTGGCATGATCTTTACAGAACTGGTCAGCAGCAGCAGTTACATAAAACTGGTGTTGGAAGGCTTAGGGGGAAAAAAAGCTTCTCAGGAGTTGGTATTTTGTAAAACAAAAGTCAAAGTTAGGGTGATTACATGGAATGCATGTAAAGAATTGCTATTCAAAAATGGACTAATCACTAATCAGCCATTTGTGATTTATAAATCAATGGTAGGAACAACGTAAATACATCGGCTTTTATTTTTGTGCTTTTGAACTGCTCTCATGCCTGTAGTTCATAAAATATGCATTTCTTCCTACTAGTAAATGACACAAACCATTTGGCAGTCACCAACTTGTCTTTAAGATTTTTGTCATTTGGGAATTATTGTGAAAAAATTTAGTAAGGTCTGATTTAATTAAGCATTTCCTGTTATGCAATGATAGTGCATTCTTGGATTTCTCACTTGCATAATATTTCCTGTTCTAATTTGCTTTCTATCTTCCATGGTAAAAAGCAGTCTAGTTTGAGTTTTCATTGACTGATTGGATTGATTATTTAGAGATGACATGCTGGTAATGTTATTTGTTTCATGGAAGCGTAGTCAGAAATACCATTGCCTTGACATCGAATAAATGTGTGTCTTTTTTTCAGTTTGCAAGTATACAGTCCACGAACGCTGTGTCTCCAGAGCTCCAGCATCTTGCATCAAAACATATGTGAAGTCTAAAAAGAATACTGATGTAAGTTTTGGGTCGCATTAACTTTGCCATGTACCTGTTAATTTAGTAACTCTATGTATATCCACATTTTTCTTTTGCAGGTAATGCACCATTTTTGGGTAGAAGGAAACTGTCCAACAAAATGTGATAAGTGTCACAAAACTATAAAGTGTTACCAAGGCTTGACTGGACTTCACTGTGTTTGGTGTCAGATTACAGTGAGTATACTATAGTAAAACCTTTCACACAGCTTCAAGAGATAAAAATCATTGAATGTCTTTTTATGGCCTCATAATCTGGAATGTCTCATTTGATTTAGTCATTAGCAGTGACTAGTTTGTGTTCAAGAAATGGTATGCAGAATATTCTTAGAAATCCTAAATTGTGGCAAGCAAATATGCTTATTTCATGTCATATAATGCTTTCTTCAATATGTCATGAAGCAAGTTTGCTTCAATGCAATATCCATATGAAAATAATGTGTGCCACTAAAGAGCAGAATTCCCAATCAACACTACAGAAGGGTTACGAAAGAGTTTTCAGTACCAGGAAAAATCAAGGTCACTGTGACTAATTGGTGATGTACTGCCAGGCAAATAAATTTTAGGACATCTGATAGGATACACTGATTCCACATGTCTGGGAATAATAGCAGAGACAAGTTGATAATATAGTAATCTGTGTACCAAGTCAAATATATACAACTTCTGTGTGCTCCTTATTCAGCAGGAACCAGTAACTGGAGCTAATGACATTCAGGGAACACTGCCCTTATAAGTGAGATCTTCATGCTAGAAGGAGCAATGCCAGTATTTCGGTTTCTAGCCAGGGCAGGATTTAAATCTAGATGGGGAGAGATTTCAGCCTTCTTCGTGTGTATTTGCTG
>VWZN01008249.1:127108-196689 GCA_013396955.1 Regulus satrapa | reverse complement strand
ATTCTTTGGATTCCATCCATGGATGATTATATATAATCATCCACATATCTATATCTATGTCTGCAACTGGTTACTGACGGAGCATGGTTATACCCTGTCTCTCAATTTGGGTAAACTTTGGTTTGAGACAGCTTCCAAATCTTCGCTATTTTTCTAACACTGGTGATACCAGTTCATGCCAGATGTGTTCCTGCAGCTGTGTCTCAGTGGTCAGAAACATCACTGAAATCCTAATAAAGAGCTGAAAAGATGAGTATTTTGAAGGCTCTGACCAGACTCTTTTAATTAGAATGTGTATTACCAAAAAAATTCCTACTGCTACAGGCAATCATGTTATCATTCCTGCTGCTGTTTCAAAATCAGGATGGACAGAATGGACTATAATGCAGTTCTCAACACCAGGAAAGTGTCTGGCAACTTTTGATCTTATCATGCAACGTATAACATTTTTACAACTGTATGGTCAGATTAATAGAAAAAGGTGTTTGGGATACAAATAACGAAAATAAGCTTTTATGACTGATATTTGTTTGTGTTTCAAGAACTGGCTGAAAATACTTAACCATTAAGCTGATGTATGTATATGGTGTAGGTTAACTATATTTCCATTACTGCAAAATGTAATAGAAGTGTCAATAATTCATGATCTTGGGGATTATCTTTTATGATTCTTATAGAAAAAGACTAACCAGATGAGAAAAATAATTTCATTATATCATTGTGATCTCTTGCTCTTATCTAGGTTTCCACTGTACTGTGTTAATAACGTCATTGGATGAGAAAACAAGTTGCTTCTCTCCTTGGCCTTTGCACCAGAGAGGACAAGGGCCTGCAACTGACCTGACCCTCAGTTCCATGTCTTTGTGCACAGATTTTTTTTTCTCTATTTAAACAAGTTTCTTGCACAGTTTGGCAGGTGACATAACATGAACTTCTTCAGCCTGCTTGAAAAAGGCAACCTCAATTTGCTTTTTGTGAAAACAAACAGATTAAGAGCTAAGTCACGTGCCCTGTGTCAATCCTAACACGTACATCAACTTTGGCTGCAACCTGTACATCCGGGAGTGCACAATCCAGTTCAGAATAGTATTTACAGCACAGCTGGAAGCTAATCCTTGCCTAAGTACCTACCCTGGAGTATTCTGTATTGTACTGGCATCATCATTCTTGGATCAAAAACTCATAGATATGGCTTAGCCCATAAATGACTGCCTTATGAAACAAGAGGGTTTTATCCTCTGATTCTTTGTACAACTGAAGTGTTGATTTGCCACATGACAAATAAAAACTTGTATTCACATACTGAGGTTCCTTTGCTGACATGGAGGCAGACATGGCCTTACCCCAGAGCTTGAGCAAAGCTCCACTGTATTAAACAGGTTTTATGTGGGTGTTCAGCTAGCTCTCTCTGGGTGTGTGTGTGTCCTTGGTGTACCAGGGAACAACTGCACAAAGCAGTTTCTTAAGTGACACTTTAATTGCAATTTAGGTACAGACCCACAAAACCAGCCCACAGAAATAATAATGCTGCATCACAGCAGCTGAAAAAGTCCTTCCAAGAAAAAAGGAAAAATACTGTACTTTGAAGACAAAGTAACTATGACAACTGAACATATGATACTTGTTTCTCCATCACTGTGAAATATTGCATAGTTTTCAGTTTCAGCAGTCAAAAGACCATGGTTTGCCACTTGTTCAAACATGCTGGCATCTCTGTTATATCATTATAAAAAACCCCTATTCTTCTTGCTTACAGATACTGTAACCAAATCTTTCTATAGATTTGCTTTTGGCTCCCTAACTGTTTATCATCTAGAAGCTGATTGTTTTGGAGGAACTCATGAGTTAAAGAATTTTGGGCATCCTTGCCTTTTTTTTTTCTTTTTTCTCATGAAAGACACTAAGCAGTAAGGGAAGGGAAATTGCTGGAAAAATAATTGCTTTTATAAGGAATAGGTGAATTAGTTTTCTTGGTGAGAAATATGTAGGGGGGGAAGAACACAGGTAGGACTTTCGTATTCATTTGTATAAGCAAAGCTTTTTCAACTCTGAGCAAAGTTGTCTGGCCCAGAGCTGAGGCTATTTTGAGAAGAAGGCTTGATCCCAGATCTCCTGAAGCTCCTTTCAACTGGAATTGTTTCTGTGAGGACTGAACTGTTACTGATCTAAGCAAATTTATTTCTAGATGTTTTCCAAGCTTGACAGGTGGTCTGAGTAGGACACCTGTCTAAGAAAATGTTCACCACAAGCGGGCAGTACTCTGATATGATACAAAGGCCTACATAAATGGCAAGAGAGACTTTTGAGAGCAATCTTCTATGACAAAAAAATGGGCCTCTGACAATACTGGCGTTCTCATCACTTCATGTAACCTAAATGGTCAGGGACTGACTGGGCCTCATACTGACAACTGGGCTGCATCCATCCCAGCCAAATCTGCTTCAATGCTAATGAAAAATATAAATATATTGTGCAAACACATACACAGATGCATAGTGTATACATCTCAAACAGGCCTAAAATTATACCCTTAATCAAGTCTGTAAAAAAAATCTCTTTCATGCGGCATGTCTGCAAATCAGACCAACACTCTTTCGAAGGCTGAAAATAAATTAAAAGTCTGGTCAGTCATCAAGTTTAGATTTGAAGAATCTGCTGTGATACCAATGAGTGACAGAACACACAGCTGCAGAAGGTAGAACTATAATATGAGATCTTCTAAAACATTAGCTGGTAACAATACGCAAAAATTTGAATTGATAGTATTTAATTTATATATATACTTGATTCTGATCTAGTTTCTAAAACTTATGTCTGCTGGAAGAGATGGCATACTGGATAGAGAACTAGCTTAACTATACTCTGATTTTAGAATTCTGTGTTAAGTAAAAAATATAAAAAAAATATCTTCGAATATACTAGTTCCTTGGCATCTCTTAATACGAGAAGTGTAATTGGATATAACAAAGTGAAAGACAATTGATATCTATTAAAAAATGACAAGTTACCACTGTGAAATACAAAACACGAAGAATTTTTATGGTAATAATCAAATGCAGCACCCTGGAAGATCATGCTTCTTTCAAAGGCAACACACAAATGGCCATTTCTCCTTTGGAAATCAGAAGGAAGTGGACATGAAAGGAGGCATAAGAAGGAAATTTCTATTTCTAACCTCTGAAAGCAATGTCCTAGTGAGAGAGGAATTGTGTCCAACTCAAATTAACTTCTAAAAAACTGGGTGTACTACCTTGCATAGAAGACTAATCAACTGGAATTAGCTGCAGGTACAATGAATTAGTAGCAAAAATGATGATAAATTTCCCCCGTGACTAACAGATTCATACCATTTATCAAGTGCCTACTACAGAAACAAAAACATCCATTATTTATAAGAAATAAGTTTACAAATACAGTCCATTTTCACATGTAGAGCTAAGTTATGTGTTCATCTGTGCATCCACTGACTTAGGTAAGCAATACCTCAACTGGGTGAGAACACTTAAAATGTTCTATGCTAATGAAATGGAGCATCTCAGTAATTTTTGCTTAGACAAGCACTGGTTGACTAATATGTGGGCTCTCTCTGCGAGCTGGGAGAAGCAAACTGCAACAGTTTTGGCTAAATTAAACTGACAGGACCCGTTATTTGGACATGAATGAATATGGATCTACATAGCAGTCAAAGTGCTCAGGCTTTTCTGACCACAGGTTCCAGAAGTGCACTGTTTGTTTTATAGCCATGAACCTGCTCAATGGAATCACGTCCGCCTTGAGCTTAGCAGCTTAAAATTCATTCCACACAGCCTGCAGTGCTGACATGGATACGATAAGACAGAGGAACAGAAACACCACTCTGAAGTAACCTAGCTGAACTGCACATGTTCTGACCCTTTTTGAACTCCCCGGAGCTTTTGTTACCTGGCAAAAGCAGCTCTAAAACTGCTCTTGTATCTCCAGATCTTTGCTCTTAGCCATGCAGAAGCCTATTTCTCCCTGGGACTGGCAGCAAGAGAGGTGCTCTCTGAAGGCTTCTAAATGAGTGTGCACACTGAACTCTTACTGAACTGAATTAATTATTAAAGATGCAGATGGAGCTGTCCAAATGATAAGAACAGCTCCTGACGTATCATGATCCAAGCTTTCATTAAACCATTTCAGGCATACTAATGGTTTCCCACCGCTCATTACTTACATGCTCTTTTCTCATAGATATAATAACCCTGGTGCCCAAAGGCATGACAGGCTATAGAAATAGTGAAGTTAAAAGTTCCTCAGAAGATGCACTGAGGAATCTCAGTGCTCATAAGAACCTCATACTTCCCGTTCTCATTTCATGCAAAAATGTGCACAGACACAAGTACAAATGCTTATAAATTCAGAGAAAAAAAAAATACTCTGTAAATTAAAATAGAAAGCACTACTGTCAAAAAAGAGTTTATGTGCAGTACTATTAAACTGAGCCACATAGAAGTGATTTGAACAACATGTTAAAAATCTTCCCAAGGCAAAATTCTCACATGCTACAGACACTAAGTAAGCTACACTACAAATACAGCTCTTTGGTTACAGTGCACATGACATATTATTTTTCAGCCACTACACTTCTCACACTTCTTCCTCTGGTTTCTCTTGCTTTCTCAGCTGGGACGATTAGAGGGCAAAGCAATTGCCAGAGAAGAATTACTCCCAGGAACTGTGCTGTGATTGCTACCTGCTGTTTCATATTTTTCAAGTTGGGAATACTGCTCCCAAAAGCCTTTTGCGTCTCAGTCTAAATGATCTGCTGGAGGATAATAATGTCACGGCCAGTAAATAATAGTGAACTATGTCTGTACATGGTCAATATGATTAAATGTCCTTCACCTCTATTCTCACTCTGACCTGGTTATGAGGAAGTGAAAAAGCCGTCAGCAAAGCCCAAGGCTTCCCATGTGAAATGTTATTTTAGAGGAAGGGAGAGAAATATGGGTGACTTAGGAAAATACCCCCAGTAACAATAAAATACGGAAGGAGTCACAAACAAATAGAAAAATTATCACCGCACACCCAGACTTGAGGTGACATAACTATTGTAGGATAAAACTCAAAACAATTTCCAGAATAATTACAACTGCAAGAAACAACTTCACGTTGAAAAATATTGCCTATCATATTGAGCATACTAAGGCTATTTTTCTCAGACTTTTAACTGCAATTGTAGGTTTAATTAAAAAAAGAATACCTATCATTCTGAGAGATGATTTAATTTGAATGTATTTAGAAAAAACTCTGTACAATTATTATGGTCTACACTTAAGTATTACAAACACTGTAATTTTTCTAATTCAAGTCATACACACATAAATTATGGCATCTACACTCCTATCTTTGAAAATATGCCAATGAACTCTAACAACCTACATGGCACAAATATAATTTCTTAAGTGGTCGTTTGAGGATTCAAATAGTTTTTTATATAAACAGAGTAAAAGCAAAACATTGGTCAGGCTCATTTTTTAGTAGAAATTTCCATAATCAAAGTATTGGTTTGTACAAAAAGTGCTGAACTAGTATGTCTGACATACAGATCTATAAAAGTCAAAGAAATTTCAAAATTATGCCTGATGCATATGCTTCACACTGAAAAAAATAGTATTTCTGAATTTGGAGAAATAAAATTTCTCAATTTGGAAATTCAAGTGAACTGAAATTCTGTTAACGTTTCGCAACTCTACTACTGTGAAAGGGCAGGAAAACATGCAACTATTTAAGATTTCAAAAGCATGAAAACAAATCGATTCACCCCTCCAAACTACCAGTAATCATGAGAAAAGGCTTCTATGTACATAGGCGGCCTTGTACAATATTTTCCAAGTAAAGCCAGGCTTTAAAGATACAAAGCTAGCAGAGAAATCCAAGGTGAATCAAAATGCACATCTTGTATTCACTGTGCTCACAAATTCCTCCACTGTGTAGCGTTGGTATTGGTAGTCTGAAATCAGTGTGAGGGGTCCTCTCCCTGGGTGGGCAGGTGATGATATGCTTTTCACCTGGAAGTGCTCCGAGAATTGGTAGCTGATGCATGAATTTGACATCCTGTGTTAAGGGGACACAGGGGTACCCAGCCACGGGTTCCCAGATGGGTGCAGGCACACAGTGACTTCAGCAATGAATGTGCACAGGCTTTCTGCTGGTTACAAACCAGCCCATTATCGATACTAAACCAGAACTTCCATGTCTGACAGGCACTACGTGTGACACACAGAAGTAGGCATGGGAAAATGTGCATATGCAAGTACACATACAAATACTGTGTAAGTGTAATGGAACATCAAATCTATTTAATTATCCAATGCATTAGAATACCCTTTTGAGATAATTATGTTGGATAATTAGCAGTTAAATTCTAGAAGTGTACAGTAGTGACTCAATTGAAAGCAATAATAATGGCTCCTCTTAAAAAAACCCTGTGTTTAGTACTTCATTGATCTTTAATATGACTACACATGTCAATACGACCTTCAAAATTCAGGCCATTAGGAAAAAATGGCCATGCTGAAGTGCCACTACAGCTTTGACAATTAATCATGCTCAGCACTCTTTAAAGATTTCTACATATTTATATAACCATTAGTCAGATTACAAATTGTTTATAAGCATTTCCATTGAATATCTTTTGAATATGGATGGCATTGAATGAAATTTTAAATCTTTTTAATCCGCTGTAAAGCAACCAAAAAAGAAAGGAAAAAAAAACAAAGTTCTTACCAGAATAATAAAGGTAACAGGTCCAATGAAACTCCAGATAAAATAATTATCTACATGTAGCCAGCAACTATTACGGAAGAAAGAGAATAAAAAGTGAAAAGCTGCATTAGCACCTCAGTCCAATAAATGAAAAGTGCAAAAATACTTCCTAAGGTAACACTTTTCCAGTAAACAATGATGAACATTGCACAGTACCACTTATTCCATAGACAATACCTAACCTGAAACTCTTCTAATGAACTCTGTAATAACCTGAAACTGCATCATCAAGAATAACTAACATAAGGTGAAACAAAAGCAAAACAAGCTCTCCTTTCAGTCAAAAGGTTTGGTGACAGGTGTGATCATGGACTAATGAAACTAACATCAGTAAATAATTTCTGCAGGCTTCCCATATCATCTTCAAAGTCTGCTTTTGACTTTATATCATATGTTAAGTGCTCACACCTGAAGAATATGAGACAGAAAATGTTCAGATGCCATGTTGTACTGAATAAAAATATGGTATAAATAAAATGCCCCATCTGGGAGTTGAACTGTAGAGAAAGAATACATAAGATACCAGCTTAAATGACGTATAAACCTATTAGGGCCAACTTCACTTAGCAATTCATTTTTCATACAGCCCAGTTCCCTGCTGAATTCTTCTATTTGTCTTTCATCAGTAGCGAAATCAAGCAGCTTTCTTGTAGGCAACAGTATCTTCCCATTCTGTAACTAATTTCATCAAAGGACAAAATAAACACTACTGAAAGGCAAATTCATGCCTCCAGCAACTCAAATCCTCAGAAATGTTTTCTGTCTACCTTCTGTCATTTCCTATAAACATCTGTAATTTTGTAAATAAAAGGCAGTGGCTAATTTTAATCCTACTCTACTTGCTGGATAAAATATTATCAAAATAAAACACATAGGTTAGAAGACTGTACTGTCATAATTCAGGATGAATGCTAGCTTGAGGGACAGCTGAACAAAGAGGTCTAATGAAGCCTTAGCTTAAAACTGGGTGCTTAGGCTTGTCAGATGTTTTAAGTAGAGAAATTTACTTAATATACATCTGAGGACAAAAAGTTATTTACTTTTTCAATTTCTTTCAGGTCAATCTTTTGTGTTTAAAAGAAAGACCATAATTTAGAAATGGTGTCTCTAGAGTACAAATCCCCTGAACCTAGAGAATTACAAAAGACTTGATTGTAATTTGTGCACAGCATTGGCATTCTCTTACCAATAAAGCTTTCAGATGGTATTTTAGTCTGTCAGGGACCCTCTGACAGCTAATAGGCTTTAAAAAATTATTCACTTGAAAACCACTCAGGTCACTTGCAATTACTTACGCTTTCTCTGTTCCGTAGCTCTTATAGTCAATAGCTGCTGAGACACCAACTACTGTAGCAGGGAAGAGGTAGCCAGCAACATAATAGTACTTCTTTCTAGAATATTCACTTTCAAATACTTCTACTAACATTAGATAAAGCTGCACTCCTTCTAGACACATCCAGGCAAAGGCTGCCAGGAAGAAAAAGTGTAAGAGACCTGCAAAAACCGGACATGCAATCTGCAAAGAAAGAGAGAGATGGAAATGTAAACCACAAAACCTTCACATCGTTATCTCTGCAACTGAACAGTGTGCAACAGAACAGCAGATAGTCCTATTAGAAACCTTTCACAAATTCAGGAGCATCTTCCCCACCTCAAAACATACTCTGAACATTTGAAAACACTAATATGTGCTCAGTAGCTACAGAAAGTGAATTAGCTGAACAGCGTGAATAAGGAAATTGCACCCTCATCTCCCAGTGATCAATTTCAGAAGAGTGGACTTAACTTTATAGGCAACATTTTAATTTTGAAACTGATACAGTTTTAGGATGTACAGTTTATATAATCCTAGACATGAACAGCTGGTTCTCTATGCAAAATGTGACACTATGTATTTAAAATTATGAAGTCTCTGCCCCACAACTTTTGTCTGCTGTAATAAGGAAATTTCTACTGTTGTAACAGAAATCAGTCTAAATTCTCTCCCCATTGGCCAATTCTGGATCAAACGGTACTAGATTAATAGTTTCAATCCAATGAATCATATCAGAATTAATTTTACCAATACTACCAAAATACCTGCTTGAATGTAAAGTGCAAAAGGTGTGTATACATATAGAAAAGGCTTTGTACTAATATATATAAATGTAATCAATACCTATTAAGACATTTGAATATATATATATATAAAACATGCATATGTTCCTAATAGTGAACATTCAATTTCATCTCCTCTTTCAAAATCTAACCACCTGCTTCATTAATAGTCAGTGTTTCTCAACTGAAAATGAAAAGCGTATTTTGGATGGATGTAAATACTATGTATGAATATATCTATCTTATTTTCATGCTGAGCTTTTATTTCAGCCTTGCTGCATTAGAGGACTGAAAACTTGTCAGTGTTGTCATGTTTTAATTCAAATCTGTTTCAAATAGTCATTTCAGAGAACAAGATCAGTACACAGAGAGAAAACTTACCTTGTACTCTGTCTTATCGATGCCTATTAGGAAAATGAACTCAGCAATGAATAGGTTGATACAAAGGTTCTTGTGAATAGTGTTACGATCACTTTGCAGGCCACGGAAAAAACAGAATGTGAAGATGCAGATGGCCAGGCAAACAAGAGAGATGACAATTCCCACCCAGGTGATGACAGTGAGGAGCAATTCGTGCACTCCATCTTTGTACTAGAAATAACCAAGAATGGAGAAAATTAATATGACTCTTTATGAGTATAAACAAAAGCCTATTTTCACAGGTATCCAGAAAAATTACTTGTTCATTACATGAGATGGGCAAAATGTACTCAGTAATTTCCCAGTCTCAGATCAGCTTCCCAGAAGAGCAAGATCAGGGTAAGTAGAAGAGGAGCAGGTCTGAGAGAAAAATGTGACTATTCTATCCAGATCAGATAGCATTTTTATTTTTCCTATGGCTCACTGCAGACTGTGAGGAAATATGTGCAGAGAAACATAGCACTTTTAAGGTACTACGAGACTCTGATGGAAGGAGAGAGGAGAGCTTTCCCTAGACCTTCCTAAGAGGGCACACGTTCTTTCCTGCAGGCCTGCAACTCCACAGCAGAGAATAAAGCAATGTTTTACACACTGATCAGGACAAAATGCAGAATAGGCTGCACACGTAACTCTGGCTTCAATCACATGTTTAGCTAAAGGAGGTTCCTTACTTCAGTTCTTTGCAGTGACCTTTTCAAATACAATGGCTTTATGTGAAGTCCTATATCCCTGAAAATACTGCATGCTCTGGGTCCCCTGACATGGAGGAAGTGCTTTAAATAGACAACAAAATTTCTGACTATGAAGAGGTGTTTAAACAATCAGTATGGAAGTTCCTTGACCTTCCTCTCCAAGGAGAGCTGGCACTTGGACTTCCAGGGAACAGCTGTCTCAAAAGACACTCTCCATCTGTACTGAGGAGAGTCTATAAAATGGTTGTAAGATTGGTCAGTAACTAAAATATGGCTTATAGAAAACTCTTGTCCTTCCTTGTTTTCTTTTCCCTGTTATTTTGCTTGCAACTTTATGGATGAGGAAGAGAAGTCCTACAGAAAGCAAATTGCTTTGGAAAGAGTGGGTAGGAGTTATAAATACTAAAGAAACTTCAACAATTTTGGACCTTGCTAAAAATTTAAAGCTAAATCTTTTAAGTTTGTTCCCTGCTGATGGCTGGAAACATCGTTACCTACCACAATTTCTCGACGAGCCATAAGAATTGCAAAGTTGGTGAGGTGACTGCAAGCACACGTTGTATGAGTTTTATTTGTGTCAACCAGTTTGCAGCCTTGAGTTGACCAGTATCCCATCATAGTCCTTTCTGAGTAGTTCCAGAAGGAACAATTTGCATTGAAATAATTGTCAGGCTGGCAGATAAAAGGATAACATAAAATGAGGATTTTACACACTAAGATGGCAATAATAGTTGCTTGGTATGTGTAAAGGGTAATTTAGATTAAACTTTGCATGTTTTGGACAATAAAGTTTTTCATCAGTAAAACTGTGGACTATGTTGCACAAGGAAGACATCTAGTTTAAAAGGAACTTTATAGTCCGAAGCTCTCTGAAGTTTTGTCTCAATTACTGTAGACCCAATTTAAACAATTACAGTTTTAATGTATGGGTGGTACATTATAGCTATGGTTGCTTTCTGGAAAGTTAGGACTCTGATTTTATTCTGAAGATATTTTCTCGTGTAATTGACCATTTGAAAATAGGATCTTTTTCCTTTGATTCTCACCATTGGTCAGGCCAAAGTCATGTGAACAAATATCACAAAAAAGTTCACTCTTCAGTGCCTATCTACTTTGACGAAAAACAATCCAACCAGATTTATAAAAACAGGCCAAATAAAGGAAAATCTCACCATATTTTCTGTCTCACAGTTGTGATTGTTTACTTTCCCCATGAGACATGAAAAGACAAAGGGCCAAACTCAAGAGCAAAGAAACACATCAATTAAAATACCACAAAGAAAATACATATAAATTCAAAGTATAATGAATCAAGATACCATACTTCATTCTTTGCTGAATAAATGGAATTTGAAAAATCTGTATATAAAAACCTCCATAATTTGGTCCAAATTAAATGTAAAAAGTTAAAGTGTCAAAGCATCAAGAATCTTAACAGCTATTTTCTACCCTTCTACTAAGGTAAGAGTTAATTTTCAGTTAGAAACAAATTAGTCATTTACATTTTCATGTTGATTACTGAATTAGCTTTCATTAAGAACACACTTAAATTCTAATAATAACTGAACCAGGCTCATTTAGTTTTATGCTGATAGACTTTAACTTGTGTCCCTGACCTAGTCCAACATTTAAAATTCAAATGAAAAAAATGGCTGGTTCCCTGCATTGCTCGTCTTTCTCTCGCTGATTTCGTGACCCTCCCATTAACTCATTAGCATCACTCACATCGATGTGCTCCAGGGTGAAATGCACAGGGTCGGTCAGGTACACCCGGCTGGACTCCTTGTTGATGGAGGCGGCGATGACGTGGGAGTTGACGGCGATTGTGCTGTTCTGCCCCGCCAAGTCACCGCCTAACTTTATGGTTGCGTTTTCAGTACTGAGGAAACGACCCAAACTTTTGTAAATAATGAAAACCAGTTTGGCTAGCCCTAGAAAAGAAAACAAAAAGCCCATCATCACGCCACAGAGGTCTACAGAAAGACAGTGACCTGTACGCTAATGACAATTAAGCATCAGTAAACTGAGAGGTATTTTAATGCCATGGATTTGAAGGGAAAACCACCAAGTACCCATGATCATCAAGAAAAAGCCAGCAAGCAGCTTTGTGGTGTTTTGTTTCAGTGTTTTAACTGGGTATAGTAGGTTTTATAGAAGTTAATGGAGTTCCACTGTTCCATGCCCAAGGCTCACCGTTCCTGCTGTTCTGTTTCATGGTTCGTGCAGAGAGCTGAATCCAGTTGCCTCCTTTGCCAGCCTGAGGAAATCGCAAGTCCTGCACCTGGCCCTCAGTAGAAAGCACTGCAACATCCNAAAAAAAAAAAAAGTGTTAAACAAGGAGAATGCAGAGGAAGTCTCTTGGCCAGATTACAATATGCCAGATGACAATTTTCCCTCCCAGTCTTTATTTAGTTTTCTCACACGGCTGTCTGTAAGGCAGATTTCTACTGCATGCTTCAATCACCCAGACTTAGCTTCTTTAACTAAATCTAATGCACACTGCTAAAATGACAGCACTTTAGTAGTGATAACATGACATCAAACATTGTTCAAGTTTGTGCCCACAAAACTTCCACTTAAAGATACTAAACACATGTTGCAAAAAATGTTAGTTTTGAAGATCTTAATGCCTATGCAGTATCCTCTTCAGACAAATGTAGAACTTTAAGTATTGATTTGGATATAAATAGTTTTTTAAACAGTCAGCAAAGAATATCTAAGTATACTCATGCTTTGTGTTTAGCTAAATCAGTATAAGTCGCTAAAATGATTTCCAACTTTTTTTCTACATCTAATTCTGTATATTTATAGGAAACCATTATATTAGCTCTGCTAATAAAGATTTTAATTGAAAAATCAGATGCCACTCAGCCATACTTAGTATTATTTTTGTAACACGTGTATCGGGAAACTTTCATGGGATTCCCGCTGAATGCTGGATTTCCTTGGATAGATAAAAACATATAGGTGAGAGTGAACAATAGGTTGACAAAATCTGTGTCATATTAAACCAGTCTAGCTACAGCTCTGAACCGTCAAAAGGTATGAAATTAGGAAATCACTTCTCTTTCTCCAAGCCACACATACATATGTGCACCAGGAATTCAGTCTTGCATGGCATCAGGAAAGTGTTATTATGACATGAAGACAGCTTATCACAAAAAGTATTATTCAGTGTCTACTCATCTCCATGGAACTGCTTGTGTATATCCAAAGGCAGATTTGTGATTATACCCACATTCCTTCAAAACAACTGGTGCAGTTCCTTTGATAACAGACTGCGAGACTTTTCCCCATCCTTTCCCAGTATCTTCCTACTCAATTAAAAACCAGGCAGAATCATCTTCTACAGCTACAAATAGGCAGACACTGAAACGTGAAAAGTCTCATTTCTGCAGTCTACTCCGAGTCTCTATCTTGGTACTCTGCATATTAGCAGACTTTCAGGTTCCTTGTACCTCACTGAGACTACATTAATCTCTGTAATAAGGAATTTTAATTTTATGCATAGCGATGATTCTTGCTTTAGCACATCCTGCGCAACAATATTTGCACATCTCTAATACCAAACCCCTTCATTTCTCTGTCACCACTTAAATTCTAAATTACGCTCCAACAATTTCCAGCTATTTTGCAGTCCCTGAAGCATAGCTATTCTGCATTATGGGAGATGTAGTTCATTGAACACATTTTCACCTGAAGGCAGTCATGTTTAATATAAACATTTGGCCTATGCTGAGTGCCTAAAATATTTAACTGGCTTAGTACATTGCACAAAAAGTAATTTAAATTCATTAGGAACAGTTCATATTTAACAAAAAAGTATTTTCTGTAGCTCTACAGAAAGCAGTTACCTCAAAAAATCCATACTCTGTCTTTTAAGCACTTTTCATATGCACACATTCTGCTAGTGATTTTTCAGTGAAAAATCAACGTCATAAAAACAACTCCTTCCCTTTTTATAATGGGCTAATCACACTAAAGAATAAAGCTAATTTCAAAGAACCAAACAAGAAAAGTGTGTTTTCTGTGCTTTGGAGCACTCACTTTTTCATCAAACATTGCACAGCTCAGCCTTCAGAAAGTATGTCACTATCTGGAGGACGTTTTCCCCTTTTTGTGTAAAGCAATACACAGCACTTTAACTTATCCTTGAAAAGAAGTTTACTTACCAATATTTTCTGTGGGCATTGAGACTCTACTTGGTTCTACAAGATTATCAGCCAGGACAAAAGCCCCTTCTTCTAATGTATCAAGTAACATTGTGGCTGCATGAGCCTGTTCCGAAGAATTCATGTCCTTCCAGGACTCCAGAGCTTCAGGCCTGAGCAAGTTGTCCACTGTATCCACAACTGCCTGCATTCATTAGAAAACTATCATTAGGTCTGAAGCCCTAGGCAGCTGGAGAAAATTCCCAATGTTATATGGCGACAATTATAATACTTAACTGTCAGAATGATTTACTGTGATTTAATGGCACAAGAACACTCTTTTCAACATTAAAATATTTTCCATCCGCTTGTTGGATTAGCATGAACAGAAGCGCAGCTAGCCACTAGCATTGTGTGGTCTCTAAGCAGTAAACATGCAAATTTGACTTGTTTTGTATCAGATATAAGCATGGTATTGTTAATGTGCTGAAAATGTAAAAATAAATGCCAGAAGTCTTGCCTGAAGCTTTCATCTTAATGTCAAAATGTATAACTTCTATTTAAAAATACTAACGCCAAAATTAGCACTCTGCAGTTTAGGCTAAAATGACAATAATACTCCTCTGGAAACTGAGCCCCACTAGTGCAGCCACAGCACTATGAACTACTTGTCTATGAAAAATAGACCTTCTTTATTACAGGAGGCATGAAATGAAGCTGACTCAGTGGATATAAATTAGCTCTGGCCACTCTCACTCCGCCTCCTGCTCTTGTACCTGTTCATAGACGCTACGGATTACCAACTCCCATTCCTGCACAAAGGTCAGTTAGAAAAGGAAATCAATAGAGAAACAAGATGTCCACTGATCATTTCTGTTATCAGTGATGGCAAAACTATAAAAGCTAAATAAAAGCTGTTGTTTTAAAAAGTTTTACTTGTAACAACTCTATTACCATGCTTTAGGATTCACTGAGTTGCATATAAGGTAATAATAAATAAGGGAGAAGAATAATTCAGTGACATGATTACATTATTTTACAAAATAATCCAATCAGAGTAATCAGGTAATCAATTGAAGGCAGGCTTTTACATTAATGCATAATGTGGCTGTGCACAGAGTGTGCTGTGCATTGAGTACACCAGGCACTGCTGTAACACCCTGTTTACTCTGTCCCATTTACCTATTCCTAATGTGTCATTAGGCATATATATAATTCGCTTGATCAATTTAAAAGCACTGGAAATGGAAACAGAACACATTATACAAACGGAAAGATGTCAGTCTGGAGTACTATATTGTGCAAACAAATGAATGGGAAAACTTGGTCAAGGCTATTGTCAGAGCAAGATTAATTAGACTAATCCATTTTAATATCCTCTTTCTGTCTGCATTGTGAGCCACCATGACCTTCCTGGCAGGTGGAAGATACTTCGAAGTGGCATTAAAGCCTTTTTTCTTTCTTTCTCTAATGGGAGACAGAATAGTCAAAATGCTCACACTGATACTGCTGCAGCCATTAACTAGAGTGGAACAGAAATTGGTCTGCAGAGGCCAGATTCATTAGTCACTAAGAAATACAGATTGGAGCCTCTAATCTGAGGTACAAATGAATTCTCTGTCACAAAGTGGGAACTTGCCTCATTTGCATAGTGTAAGTCAGCTTTTGATTTGTAATTTCAAGAGGTTTATTAGTCTTATCTAAGCAGAGAAGCCCATTTGAGACCTAGAGAAAATGACACCAGTTGGAAATTAAGGTTCTGCTCTGGTTTCTCATGTATCGCCATACAGCACTGACGGTATGCATTCATTGATACCATACGCTCTTCGTTTCGTACGGGATAACCTAACTCTGCATTCTCCTTGTGGGAAATCATCAACTGCCCAGTAATATTTCTGAAGCGCTTCTCCTCTCAGACAGAGACAAATGAGTGGGAAAAACCCCACAGGCCCTGTGACACAGCTGTCGGAGCAGCCCCGTTACTGTTCTTCTCATGATCCTGTTTGCTAATGAAAAGGAAGCAGAAAAACCCACTCTAACCAAGCCACATCTGCTGGATTGCCTTTTACAACTAAAAAATATTTTCTAATAAAAATCTTTTACAATTTGTATTACTTGAGAAGTGAATTTCTCTCAATTTCTTTGTCTTTTTTTGTCAAATTTCTGTATAACTGGACATCTTCCATCCACTTCCAGGGCTTTAAGATAAAAGACAGAAGTTCCCCATACAGAGAAATTTCTTTTCAGTAAGAGTCTGAATTTTTTTATTATGTTGTAGAATATTTCAAAATTCTTTCAAAAAATGATTCTTACATTTCATTTCAGATGGTACAAGTAAAAGCCAGTATTTTAAAAGAGGTTTTGAAAAAATGTGCAGCAAAATCTTTCAGAGCCAGACATGTCTGTTCTAGGATCTGTTCTAGGACTTTTTCTCCCCTTCATAGGGAGGAGGTGGCATTACTAGCATTGTACTGCAGAAAAGGAGCTGGCCACTACAGGCAACCATTCTACAGCTGATGAAAGGAACTGGAAATCAGGTAGCAATGTGTTACACGCCTTCTATACAGCCTGGTTAACGAGACATGTGTCAGACATTTTACTAGTGAAGTTAGAGAAATGTTTGTCTTTGCATTGTATCTTCAAGTCACTGAATCGTAACAATTCTTAAAACTGTAAGAAAGAGTGATTTTATATAAGAATACACACAAAAGCAAGGTTTATAATGTACATTTTTCTTGCAAGCAAATTAACATTAAACAGTCTTTGATATAGAATTCTACAAGGTGAACTAATTTCTTTGAGTTGCAAGCTTTTCCCCCTACCCAAAATTTTATTACAAGAGAGACGTTACTTCCAATTCACATAGTAATCCCTTCTGCTCTTTTAGTTTTGAACAAGTTAAGGTACAAGAGGTAGGAACTTTAACCTTTTTTTTTTTTTTTTTTTGAATGTTATACCTGTGCAAAGCCAACATTTGTAAAGTTGATATGGGGCACAATACACATTTATCAAAGACTGAAATACATAGGATCATGCAGCAAGATGATAAAGCGTGGCAGGTTGCTGAAGCAGGGAGAAAGCAGGGTGACAGCACAGGAGATATACCTTAAGGTAAGCCCTGCACGTCTTCTCTCGTTTTTGGAGCTTTTTAATAAGGAAAAAGAAAATCAGAAGTTAGAAAGATTCCGGAAAATTTCAGAAAGAGAAAAAAAAAATACTCTGGTGTTTCAAATCCTGATTTTGAATGATAGCCTGGACATTAACCTAGTTTCTGTCCATGATGACTACAAAAGTACATCACAGAGGAAATGGTTTTTTTCCCAGTTGTGGTTTAAGCTCAGCTGGCTACCAAGTACCACACAGCCACTTGTTCAAATGAACAAGCTCACCAGCAGGACTGGGGAAAGAATCACAAGAGTAAAACTGAGAAAATCCATGAGCTGAGATAAACACAGTTCAATAGGTAAAACGAAAGCCGGGCATGAAAATAAAATAAACCAGGGAATTAACACTGCTTCCCATGGGTAGGCAGGTGCTCAGCCATTCCCAGAAAAGCCAAGCTTCATCACATGTAATGGTTACTTTGGAAGGCAAACACCATAATTTGAAGTCCCCCAGTTTTTCCTAATTCCCACCAGCTTTACGTGCTGAATATAACGTCACATGAACTGGAATACTCCTTTGGTCAGCTGGCCTCAGAGGTCTCAGCTGTGTCCCCTCCTGAATTCCCATGCACTCCCAAATTCCTTGTCAGTGCAGTAGTACAGAAAGAAGAAAATACTGTGAAAGTGCTGCTCAGGATTATTAAAAACATCTTTGTATTATCAAAGATATGAAAGATATATTTCAGCACAAATCCAAAGCGTACTCCCCCCCCACACACACACACATACTAGGCACTGTGAAGAAAATTAACTTTATCCCAGCCAAAAGCAGCACAACAACCTTTACTCAGGTGTCTAGATTTCTTTTGTCCAAATGGTGGGATTCGTATGAAAAGGTCAAAGGAAAAAATCCATCTGTGGGCACTTGATCTGTATCTGGGAAAACTATTTTAAGGGCATCTAGGGACTGTAAATAAAACTATTGCCAAAATAACAGAGAAGTGCATGCATCTCTCTGTAAAGGAGGATGAAAAAATATTTCATTTGTGGCTTGCTGACTAGGCTCACACAAGGAAGAGGCTGAGAAAAACACCATTTCCTCTGAGAAAAAAAGGAAAAGTAATAACAATGTAATTTGTATTTAAACCACAAAGACACATTTTCTCTGCAATGTTTCTTGGAACGTGTTTCCAGAGAAAACATTAATTCACATTTTAGATATGTGTAGTAAGGCCTTTTTATAAAGATCAACTGTAAGTCGTGTTGGTGTCTTTAGAAGTCTAAGAAAGTGATGTTATTCTGCAGGAAGTTGGATTAACATAAAACCTTGCACCTATGCAGAACTCCACTGATTTTATTAAATGTTCAGAGTTAAAAGGATCACTGAATAAACACACTGATTTGTTACAGAATTTCTGAGAGCTAATACTAATTTCCGTCACACTAGTTATAATGCATTCCAGATTTTAATATGGGACACAGCTATGTATTTTAGGACCAGTCAGCTATTGTGAATTATATCTTATTCCCTAAAGAAGGTAATTGCAACTTTCTGCTGTGTATTTACTGCTGTTTTCTCTCATGTGCTTATTCCAGAACTACACACATGCAGGAACAAAGTATAGATTAGTATTTCTGAAAGGAAAAAAATACCAAACCCAAGAGCAATTGTTATCCCAGCAGGAGGAGGTGATGGGAACTGTGTACCTTGTTATAACTCCTTCCAGCGGAGTCTTTTTCACTGGGTCGTAGTTCCTGAAGCTGAGCATCCAAAATGTCCACAAGCTGTTCCATCAGCCTCACTGATGAACTAACATCGCCAGCAAAGACTGGTCCTTTGGTGTGTTTAGCCAGTTCATTGGCCAGACTAGCAGCATTTTCTCCACTTCTGATCTGAAATGACAGTTTGTATTATCTCAGCAGGGTCCCTTGTTCTGCTTGCGGCTCCTAATTCCAATTCCCTGTGTACCTTTGTTGTGACGAAATAACCATTTGCACATACATTGAAATCTGTAACTAATTGAGACCAATAATGTTCTCTTTATCTCAGAAGATTAAAGGTTCTTAGATCCGTGACACACAAAAGCAGTTCTTAACAGCCATCAAAACCAGAAATCTGAGTGGGACTTTTGGGCTCCATCTTCTATTCATCCCCGCTTTTATTTTACTGCCATTATAGACAAGTAAGAAATCTGTTTGTTCATACAGTGCTTGAGGCATTTGGAAGACAAGTAGCCTTGTACTGACAACAAATTATCCAGTTTTCATAAACGTTGTAAATCTCGGTAGGGAAGGAAAACACAGAAAGTGGTTCTTGTGGTCTAATCATACTGTTATCAATGCACTCAGACAAAAATCTATGTATTACAGTGTAATTTTTACTGAACAAAAAACCCTTGCTGTATACCGCAGGTTTTGCTGTGTGTGGCATAGTATTTTACTTTTTTTAAGCAAATATTGCTTTTGGTTTTTGAAAACAAGCAAAGCTACTTTGTTTTAAAAAGTGATGAGAACATGTAATCACAAATTCAACATAAAAATTTAGAGAAGGCATACTAAAACACACAAAGGAACCCAACTGTTGGCCAGTGCTTTGCACATGGAGCACACATCACTCCTACTTCTAATGAACACAGAGTAATAAAAGACAACTTCAACAGACTGAAATATTAATGCTCGGTGTTAAAATCCTTAATCACCAGTGTACGCCAGATTAAAAGGTTTCAACCAACCTTCTGAGCCAGCTGATTTACCCAGTGTGAGGTACAGTTGCTAAGATCAGGGCCTTTGGGGTTCCACATTCCCGTTAAGACCACGCAGAGATACGAGGCAGTTCCTACAACAGATGTAGAAAACTACAGTGAAATGGAAACCATTTTTCTGCAGGCATTCAGGAAATTGGCTACACTGTGCTCCTAAACAACATTCAATTCTGAATGCTGCTAATGGTAGTACTTGACAATAATTGACAAAAACGTAAGGAAATAATGTAGATTACAAAGCAATAAAAAAAGTCAGTGAAAAGTACCAGACGTTTTCTGCAAACAAACAAAAAGCCCCTGATTTTTCCTGGAGCTCATCCAGAGGGGAGTTCATAATGAGAAAGGCAGCTGTAAGCATTATTTCACAACAGTCCTCAAGCAATGCCCTAAAATTTGACCTGGATTCCCAAAACTGCAAGCACAAGGTAATTCTGTGGCTACACTCAAATGACATTTGCAGATTATAACTTGACCATTGCCTGTAGATACTGCACTCTCTGGGTAACAAAAAATCATGTGACAGGCAGCCTGAGATTAAAAAATACCCATCATAAGAGAGCTGCACATTACTTTTGAAATGTCTGCTTGAAATCAAGACATATTTTTAAAGGCAATACCTCGTGTTCCTTTGGGGCAAGGGCGCTCAACCATCATTCCTCTTTGTGTTTGAGGCCAGCTAATCCCCCTGGCCTCAGTCGGTTCACAGAATCTCTCTGGCAAAGGGAAAAAACTTGTCACGGGAGGAATTTTGGTTGTGGAAATGGGTGGTGGTGGTTTGGGTCCTCTGCTTCCTTCCTTTGTTCCTCCAGCTGATGTTGTGCTTATGGGACCTCTCTGTGACGCAGTGCTAGTGGTTGACACTGTGGTTTTGTAAAGCTCTGCTGAAGAAGTTATTGTCACTGCTGTGGTAGGCACTGCACAGGGAAAAATCAGAGTAATAATAAAGTAAATTACTTCAGAATTATATATAAGAAAAGTTATTTATGTAGCTTTCAAGGATTCTCTGGTGTCTCCTTTTCTTTATCTTAATATTAGTCTTATTGCTACTCTGGGTGCTTAAGATACAACTTTGACTTTTTTTGGTTTTGGTTTTTTTTTTACTCCCAGCTCATACTGTTATGACGTTTCAGCACATTCTCCAAATAATCTCTTCTGTAATAAAAATTGATAGTTACATTTCTAAAAGCTGAAAGGCATACTAGTGAGTTATCAGTACATAACAAACACGCTCAAAGCAATTAAAGATTACTTAATCACATTTGCAGCAGGAACAACTCAACAGATAGAATCATTTGAATCAGTGTGCCGTGAACAATGTAGTCCAGCTATAACAACAAAGGCAGTGGGCTGTAACTAACAAGACCGTGTTTGAAAAACAGACCCCAAAACTTCAAGTCACCCAGCACACACCTTCCAGGGCAATAATTATGATAACATCTTCCTAGCCGGCAGTCATTCTGCTTGAGAGAGCTGCATGCCTGATTAGCTCTCAACAGAGGCAGCACCCAGCAGGTACATGGTGTTCTCCTCTTTCAATATTTGGGGCCTTAACGTCCTTTTTTGATAAAGCAGGTATGAGGACACAATTCATACAAGACAGTGGCAAGGACTGGGTTTTGATCTTTTATGAAACACCAGGACGGGCTTAGGTCAAATCCCTCACGCTCAGGATATGCAGCTGCTCCTGCCACAGACCCATGGCAGGAACTCGTAGCTGGAGCTGCTGAGGTCCAGCCCAAGCTATGCCACAGTTTTCAGGCTTTGGAGAGATAATATAAGTTAATGATAGTGGAGTCTGGAATGGCTGTGCAACACCTTCACATGTATATTGAGAAACAATGCAAATAAACAAAGCAACTGCAACAGTTATCATTAATACCAAATATTCATTAGCGTTCAAACAAATAAGCTCATGAAAAATATTTTTGGCTTTTTTCTTTCTCTTTTTCTTGTTCTGCTAGGCCCTTGAGCTCTAACTTACTGGACAATGCATCTTCTCTAATTTAAATCATCAATAAAATAAAACCAAAAGAAGAGCAGTCTCACTTTTTTCTGAAGTTGTTTTGCATAATATTAAATTTCATCAGGTTTGCAAATAACGATTTTCTCAAAACTCTTTTTCAGTTATGTTTCACTTATATCAGAGGCTTAGAATATTTTTTTTTAAATTTCACATGAAATTAGGGTGAAATTTTGAGCATCATAATCTGCTTTTCCAAGACTAAAGGCAAAGATGTGCCTATCATCCCTCTCCTGCTGACAAACTTCTGCAGAGCCTGTCTTCTCTTCAGTCTCGTTCTTGGCTGCTTGAACACAGCCTGTGTAATTGTGCTGAACTTGTGGTGTAGCCAGCTACTACTGAAACCCTTAGATCTCTTCTGCAAGTGCTTGCCTGACATCTTGTGAAACTGCTCTAATTTGCTCTTGATTACAATGCATCCAGCCTTGTAGTGCTTCCCCAATTAACATTTGTCAAAAGCATTTGCAATCACTTGCACAAATGTCAGGCAAGGCCTGCTGAATCAGGTCCTCGGGAGCAGGGAGCTCGTGGGGATGGAGAATGATGCAGGGGACAACCAATTATTACAATTCATCCCCTAATACACTCTGCTAATTAATACATATTTAAACATGAAAATGTGTATTAGCATTATTGCAATTATCGCTCAAACCCTGTAATGTTTAGGACAGTTTTGTTTCACGAGCAAAATGTCAATGTCAGAATTCATAAAACACTGAAGTTCAGCAGTGAGGTAACAATTTTCAAGACATATTTGGTGTTGCACCCCGAGCTAAAATAATTCTGTTGTCATTACACAACTTTGGTTAGTAAAAATTTCATGCTATCCACTAAAATTAATTTTGAAGTCTATCACCCGTGATTCAAAAATGATCAGCATAGCATTAGTACTTAGAAATATATTAGTAATCTCACATTGTAAGAGAAAGACTTCAAACCACCTCTCTGAAAAAAACTCATATAGCTTCTAAGAGCTTTTCTCTGTAGTCAATTTTTTAAAAAGAAGTCAGTGTATTTAAGAATGTACCAGGAAACTTCAAACAGTGCTGAAAGCCTGGGAAAGAAGGTGGTTGAAAAATAAGAAACAACTGAACACATCACTTCAAGGAATATATCTAGCTTTTAGAAGGCAAGCCATTTTGTCTTTAATGACCTGTGGGAACTTAATCTGCTTGGCCATTCTCCTGAGCTGCAAGAAGACACATGACAGCTGCCACCACCTGATGTGTCTCCTTCTGAGAGCCGAGGGCAGTGGCATCTGCGGGCCCTGCCTTGCACAGTACTTTGCCAATACAAGATAATGGCAGGGATGATTAATAGGCTGAAACTGAGAAGAACAAACTCCACGTCAAGGTTATTAACCTATTGTTCGAAGCAGCAGTGGTGAAGATATGTAGTTTTCTCCAACTCCAAAAAAAGCCACTTTTACAATTTGATATTCTATTTTGACTTTTTGACTAGACTTGATATGCTGAGGAGAAAACAGAAACCTCTTCTGTCTCCTTTCTTTATTAAGAATAGGTTCTTATTATCAACTGAAGACAGTAAAATTAAGGAAACAAGAGAAAAGAACAATAAGAAGTAAATCCAAAGACTCAAATTGAGGTGTAATTATTTTACATTTGTTTCATGCAGTTCCTAACAGCTGATATAAACAGTTATGTATCCTGTCTGTTACTAAAAATGAAGACACCACTGGAGTAAAACTTAACACCTGTTTAGCAGTGGGATGTCTATAAAAAACACAATTGCTCTAGGACAGCAGGGGAATAGTGACTTTCTTTTCCCAACTAAGAGTAAAGAGCAGATTTAGAGAAGGCACACAAGCTATCTAGTATTCCTTGCCAACAGGTTTCTATTCTAGGCAGGCATAAAATAAGTTTGCAAAAGAAAAAAAAAAAAAAAAAAAAAACCTAAACCAAGCCAAATCAAAAATATCCCCACCCAAAATACAGCTCTAACCTTAGATTTACAATTGTGTTAATTGTAATGCCCAAAATAATATGCTACTTCTGAAAATGGTTTGATTTTCCCCTCTGCCATCCAGGTAATTTGAGAAATCAGCTGCATGTATTTTGCACTTAAATGCATATTCTTCTAAGTCAGGTATTTTAATTTATTCAGGCACTTGAAAATCTATGTGCTGACCTTTATTCTCAAAAGGTGTCATACATGGAGCTGTATGTTGTAAGGCAACAGAGATCAGAAACCTGTGCAAACCACAATTTTCCTGCCTTCTGCTTATTACTGCTCCCTACCTGTTTTTGTGCTTCACTGAGTAGTAGGGAAGGTACTAAGAGTCACCTAATTACCTCTAGGTGACTCCAATTATTATGTTAGCCAGTACTCTGTTGACCCTGCCAAATCCCATTCAATTGAAAGTGAAATGTTTACACAGCCATTTATAAATTTATACCTGGAATGGGGTAACACATGACAAAAAAAACAAACCAAACCAAACAAAAAAATCCAACCAGAATGTGTGTGGTTAAGAAATATACTATCTGGCCCCCATTGTATTGTCTTTCCTTGTAAAACCACTTTTTCATTCACCTGCAGTCTATCAAATTTGATGTACTAGTACAGACCCCATTTACTTAATTTGCTGCATGACTTGTAGATTCTTGGTGTTTCAGTAGTTTCCTATTACTTCAAGCCCTTGGTGATGCTACTCTCTGAGTTTCTGTTCTGTCCACACTCACAACATCCATCTCTTCCTGCAGTGATCCAATAATACTTAATGATGGGTATCATGGCACAAAAGGGGAGACAACTTCAGTTTGAACAGTTAGCACAAATTGGGATGACTGTAGATGAAATCTCTCCCTAATGCACTAACACAGAACAAAAGGATTTATCTTCTTTTTGTTACCAAGGAAACCTTACAATGTAATGCTCATATTCACTTTTTAGAGGGAAAATTCCCTCATTCTTCCTGGTCTTTTAACTTAAAATTCCTTTAAAAATTCCTGTTTCAGCAAGGATTCATTTCAACCCTTGGTACCTCCTGCAGAGAGAATGTAGCTAGATATATCCACTAAATTTACCAAGGATATAAAAACTCTGGTTTGTCTCCAATTTTTCAGTGGCTTCTTGAAAGGCCTGATGTATTTTATTTCATTTTTTAATTAAAATGATTTTTAAATGCTTTCTACACTTAATCTTAGTAAACATGCTCTTCTGCAACATCTGAGTGGTACTTGACAGCTGTAGGTCTAAAAACCATTTCTACATTTGTAGCAGAGACACACCAGCTGCAGGCTGAATGTTTTGCATGTAGCATTGTCTTGGCAGACACCTTGCAAATGCACCGTATCTTGGCAGACACAAGCACTGCAGAAACAGGAGGACCCCTTGCAAATGCAGTTGGGGCTTTTGCTCAGCATCAGAAGTGCAGACATGGAGCTCAGGGACACAGTCCAGTGGTGAACTCGGCAGGGTGAGCTTTATGGTTGGACTTCATGATCTTTCCATCATTCCATGATACATCTGAGGGCAAAAATTTCCGCAAGAAGCAAAATAACACTAAAAGCATGAGGTTAAGGGAGGAGTTAAAAGGGCAGCAGACCCCACTGTCTGAGTACTAAAGCAGTAGTCTGTCTCCAGCATCTACAGTTTTAGAAATCTGAAGAGTTTCTCCTGAAGACTAAGAAAATAAGGATACTGAGAAAGTTACAAGAGAAAATGGTGTAGAGGTTTGCAGCAAAAGCAAGGTCAACATTAGGTTAATTACAGTGGTATTTCAGAGGTTTCCACTGCGAGATTTAGAAATGAAGGAGACAACAGAGAAAACAAAGCTATCGTTTTCAGGACATGGATGAGCCCAAGTTTTTGCTCTGGGAGCAAATTTGAAGGGAAAGTGCAATTCAAGTATGACAAATTCATCTTTCATGTAGGAAGAAAGATGTGTTTCTGAAGCACTTGGTAGCTGGAAATTGTGGTGCAGACAAAAATTAATAGCCAAGACAGATATATAGGAGAAAAATAAAAATCAGTGTGTGTCTTATCTATCATTATTTCTCAGTGGGCAACGGAGGGAAAACAGATTACTGAGTTTTCCACAATGGTCCCAAGTTAACCATTTGAAAAGAAAGGGCCATGACTTCCAATTTTGAGACACTGACCTTGTGACACCATTAAATACTTGATATTAAAGTACTATTGCAAAGGACACTAAAAGAAAGTTCTTGTGTTAGGTGACTTACAGAATGTTATCGTAACCCCTATGTTGTTGAGTAGATGATTAAGAAATCTGAGTTGATCACAAAAAAACTCAAACCAAACTAGAATAAAAGAAGCACAAAAATGCCCTCCATCAAGCGTGCTTAAAAGCTGATCTAATTTCATATGAGATAAAAAATCCAAATGTGTATTACACATATAGATCCTTTATACAGCAGTCGAAGGACTTAGCTGCAATTTAAACAGAATTTATGCTGAAAGAAAGAGGAACTGGAAATATAATTAAATATAGAAGTAGGTACTGTAAAGAATTTCTCCTTGCTTTTATAGCAGTACATCTCAAGGACAATTATGTTAGATAATTTTTCCTTTCATTTGATAGTTTCTAACTACAGGCAATTGGCTTAGGCAAAAGAGGAAATGACCTGAAACATATTCTCAGATCTGCAATGTACATACCCATACAAAATTAAAATTTTGTGTATTGGCTTTATGTAAAGAAAAATACTGCGTGTAAATATATACATCACATGCTCAAATAAAATAAGTGTCTTTATTTGGTTTCTGTATTTTAGAAGTACCAGAATCAACAGATATTTACTGATGTCCTAATGCATTTAAAACTCAAACTCATAACTTACTCAAATATTCCTTTTCTGTCTTCATGAGTGAATGGGCAAATAGCTCAGAGGAGAGTCAAGCACCCTGCAGTGTGCCCTGGACCCATTCTTGCCTAGGTCTGGTTGTAATAAACTATTTCTGCTCCTGCCTTACATGCCAGCAAGGAGCCCAAGAAGAGAAAAGGGTGCTGGTGGATCTCTAAATCCAGTTTTGATAGCAGATGGGATGTGGCCAGCACTTACACTGTAACTTAAGATCTTGAAGACTCTCTCATAATAAAAACATTATGAAATGTCTTACTGGAACCTTTGGAGGTTTATTAAAGCAAAGGAAGGATTTCACAAAGTCTTTTCTGCCCCTGCTTTTCCTTTACACTTTTCCTTCTATGCAATGACAAAGATTAGCTTTTTTCACATTCACAGCAGCTGCCTGAACTGCAAAAGCTACTTAGAGCCTGAACCTCCATTTTCTCCTCTTACTCTTAAAGCTTTGGAGAATTTAAAATGCATCATCTTTGTCTCCATTGAACTGAATGAAAAGTGGCATGCACGAGAATGTATGAAAATGAAAGCTTTAATTTTATTTTTTTTAAATTAATAGGTGGTTTATCACTCTGCTAAGAGCAGCCCCAAAGCCTCCCTGAGGAATGGACTTGCGCGATGTAGAGAGCAAATCTGGCCAGCTCCCCAAACACCTGGAACCTGCCTGAGCCTGGCCAGGTATTACCAGGGAGGTCTGCAGGAGCCTGGAAAGATCACCTATGACTTTGGAGATCACAAACCCATTGGTTCTACTTCTGCTGCCTCATATGCAGTCTGTACCTGGAAAAGCTGTATGTGTGTTGCTATAATTGTGTGCAGGTTACAGCTTGCACTGCTGTGCACGAAGCAGCTTTGCTGAAGCAGAACAGCTACTTTTTATGTGGAGATGCCATTATTACTACTTTCTTGAAGCAGAAAAAATGGCTGCTAAACATGCAGAACAGTTAGATGAGAGAAGTGAAGTATTACCTTCATTGCTAAAGCAGGTTTTGCTGCATACATCATCTGCCACAGATGATGCCAACTCTCCTGGTATTTACTCTCCTCTGTAGATATTAATATGTGGCTGTGCCTGTTCATGTAATTTGTAGGAATTTCTGACACCTAAAGACCTCAGTTTTTATTTTCTCTTTTGACAGTTAGTATCTTCCCTTTTAGGAAGTAGTACTAACATCTAGTGAGCTGGAATGCAATTGTAAGGGGCTTACTGAGAAATCCACTAAAAAGATGTCAGACAATCTTGTCTAACCCGACATTAGAAACTGTGAAAATAAGGCTGCGGAAAAATACTTATGCTTGCTATTGCACATTAACCCCCTATGTCTCCTCTGGGACCTCCCAGCACACGTTGCTCTCCACTGCTGGCGCCAAGAAGTTAAAAGGTCTGCGTGTATGCTGTAATCAATTCAGAAGGCAGGTAACACTGAGCGGATGGGAACAGGCTTCTGGCTCAGCATGAAGCAACTCCAACTCAGTTTAGCTATTGGAGTCAAACTGACTGGTGGTATAAAGTAAATAATTCCCCAACTCATTCTCAAACACAGAAAAGCTACACACTTGTATTTAAAAAAGAAAAAAAGGAAGAAAAGATAAAAAAGAAAAGCACGAGCCAGTAAACCAAATAGAGTAGCTCTATTTCTCTTCACAGGTTCCGCAGATTTGTCTTGCACTTCTGTAACGCTGCTCAGCTCAGCACAGTGCAGACAAAAAAAACCCTTCCTCGCTTTTCTGCCATGAGCTAAATCTAAGACCAAAAATATCGTAACTTACTTCTCTGAATGGAAACACAGAGAAGTGAAACTGGGGAAATAAAAGAAATTCTTACCTTGGGCAGGATCAGGTGGGCCAAACTCCAAGGAGTATCGCAGAATGAAGTTGTTATTCCACACATACAGCTGGTTGTCTCTGGGGTTGTAATCCACTGCGGCGATGTACTGGTACTGGTTGGGAAAAGGAATGTCCACGTGCTCGCCTCGGCTTAACCTGGTGTTGTAGATGTAATCGATGGCGTTCCTGCCGGTCTCACTCTCGTTGTCCTGGTACACCGACCGCACCACGTACAGCACACCACAGATCATGAAAGCATTGGATGCTGCCCGCTTGTCGTAGGTCGTTTCCCAGGTGGCCTCGAAGCGCAGAGTGTAGGGGTTCAGCTGGCTAATTACTATCATCCCGTTGTTTTGCTCCGTAGCATAAATTACCCACAAGCCATTTTCATCAACTGCCAAGTCAATATCAGTCTTCCCTCCCCATCGGTATGGAGAAGTGTCATGGTAATTAGCATAATTGATTATGGCCTCTCCACTCTTAATTCTAGTCCTCAAGTCAAATTTTACTATGTTCCGAGTTCTCTCCTTGTTGAAAAAGACAGCGCCGTCATACACCACAAATCCAGTGCCATCCACCCGGTTTGGGAGCTTGTACGTTGTCTGCTGGCGTCCACTCTGGAAGTCCTCTAAAGAAGCATATTCTATCAACGTATCCGTGCGATACGGAGTCCATGGCATGAAGTATATTTTATCTGCAGCCTGGAGAGGATCTTTGCACCAAGCACCTGCTTTTTGTTCAGCTTCATATAAATACGGTGAGTCCACAATTGCTTTCAACGTCCCCGGGCAAACAAAAACTATCAGTCACAGAGAGAAGTAAGACAAGAATTACGTCAAATTAAGACCGTCTCATAATAAAAATGTTAAAAACGAAAAAAAAAGAAAAAATAAGAAAAAACGAAAAAGATAGGTAAATCATAATGACTGTGTCAGGAAGAAAAAAAAAAATCCATTTAATTGGCACTAGATTATACCTTATGTTATAATTAATGCAATTATCACCCTTTATCATCCACTTTTCTTAAAGTTACCATGTTCTTGCTGTACCAGTATGGAAAGTGGATGGGAACTGTTTTCACTAGTACAGACCAAGGCTCAATGGCATACACAGACAGCTGAAAATGTAGAGCTACTCTCGCATTTTCATTTCAGACTTTTAGTGAGTACACATTAACGCTCCAGAGCTTTTAACTGGTGTGCAGCAGTGTGCTAGGTCATTTCAGTCCAAAAAAAATCGCATCGACTTGTTTAGAACTTTAAGAAGTGGTGAGGCTGAAAAAGGAGGTGCCTCGATTAAAAATAAAGGAACAAAACAAATCATCAGATATATAGAGAAAGCAATTAGGAGCAGAGAAAACAAAACACAACCAAAGCAATGAATGAAACAGACCAGGAAACCCTGTAACCATGGCATGCTATGGAGAGGGTTCTGGAAGCCAGGCAAGATGACACTTGATTAACAGGAATTTACCCAAGGGTGAGAGAAAGAGAGGGAAAGAAAGACAAAGAGAAAGGGAGAGAAAAAAGCAAGGGAGTCTTCCCTCCAGCCCAAGTACTTCAGACACTATACCCCGCCACCTACTTTAAGCAGCCAAGTCACTTTATTGCAAAGAGTCGACTTCTTTATGAGGTGTACTTATGAGATCCTGCTGATTATCATAATATAAGAGTGTTGTGGGGAGGGGAAGGGAAGAGGTTAACATCCATAAGGCACATAACAAGGAGCTGGGGTTTGGACTGTATACGTTATTTACCTTTTTGCTCCACTTCTATTTTAAGCATCGGAAGAAAAATAAAAAAGTGCAAGGAAAAAAGAAAGAAGATTAACATAAATTGACTATTAGTCTAAAAGATTAAATTAGTAACAGACGCTAAATATAGGGAGAATAAGAACTGCACTATATTGGATAAAGAGAAACAGACAACAGGATAACCTAGCAGGAGAGAGATTCTACGGTTACACAAATGAACATGGATCAATCATTTTAGTAGATTAAGGAGGGAATACAGACATGTTGGCATGTAGTTTCACTTAGTGAACCTGAATAAATAATGAATTACTTTACTAATACATGCTATATATACTTTCTTCTTCTAAAAGTATAATGCTAATCAAGTTGGTTTTTAAGCAACATATTAATTTATCATATATGTGCAAGTGCACATATACATCCTATATTAATGATATCATTAAATGATAATTAGAAATATGGAATTTGTAAATTAATTATATTATATGCTCCCCCATCTTTGCCCCAGACATTTCCCTGCTTTTCTTTCTTGTAAAGAAACCCGCCTGCAACTTTTGGCTCTCCTTAGGTTTTATTTTATTTGTTTTCCTGAATGTTAATCTTGAGAACTTTTGCCACTTCTCAGTTTCTAACTGCAAAATCAGACTAGAAGGAATAAGCAAAAACATCTAGAAAAAAAAAAAAAAGAAGCAAAAGCACAGTAAGCAAGAGGAAAAGAGAAGAAAAAAATTAACAATTAGCTCATTCAGATATTCTCCAGCATCACCGATTAAGCCCGAAACAGCAAGCTAGTAGGCAAGGACAGACATATTGTGCTTAAAACAAACATCCATCCTGCCACTATACATGGAAGACATAAACCGAACCCAATTAACAAAGTTATATTACTATAGCAATTTTTCCCCCAGGAAATTTTAAGGAAGTTACAGAAAGATATATAGCTGAAGCCCAGTGAGTAAATAGCTTTTCAATAATTATTTGCAATAAAACCTATTTCATATACTCTGTGGCCTTTGAAGCATGCTCCCTTGGTTTCATAAAATGACCTGGAAAATGACAGATGTACCAATCTGTGTAACAGTAGCTTCTGATACCAGGGAAGTGTATCAAAACTATTTGCAGAGCTATTACATTTTCAGTATTACAGTATTATCCTGAAGAATGCCTTTGTATGTTTCATATAAAGTTTTGGATTTGCAGTTTCATTTAATAAAATTACATATGATTATTTTGAGAATGATATTGGCTGATCTGATCTAGGTTTTCTTCAGGAAACAATTCCATAACTTTACAGGGGAACCGGAGGGGGTCAATATTTTCAAAATGAGCAGTAGTTTTTCCTAGCCTTTGTACTGTTAAACATCTTTAGGTAAAATATTAGTTTTCTCTGTAATTTGTAATTCTGGATTTATTTGAGTAAACAGAAGATGCATTCTGAGGTGAATTCTCGGGTTTCACCATTAGTATTAATGACTTTCAGATGATTCTGTTTGTGCACTTCTATTCATGGACTTATTTCTCGCCCAAGAGCAATATTGATAGTGTACCTGCTTAGAATTAGTAATAGGAGACGGGGGGGAAAAGCTATGGATAACTAAAATCATTACTGGCATGTCTGCTCTGCATGCACTGGTGTACAGCTGTACATTTTTCAGGGACAGATGGGCTTATTGAAATAAACAAATGCTGCAAAGTCCAATCAATACACATACACACAGAATAAAACACTTTAAAACGTTTTCTATTGAATTCTTGAGTCCAAAGTAGGCTTAAAATAAAAATGCACAGATATACAAAATGGCACTTTTGATGTTCCTCTTTATAAAAAGGCTGATTTCTGTTAGTCAAAGTGCCAACATACATTGTGCAGCGTGAGAGTAATGTCAAGTGTAGTACTTTCAATCTCTTTGTAATTTAATTGATAATACTCTTATTATTTCAGAACAAAGCAATGTCTATCAAATTTGTCTGGAATTTTTGTCCAAGCTCCAACTGAGTATCTAAAAAGTTGGTTTGTTGGTTTGTTTTGTTTGCTTTTTTTTTTTTTTGCACTTTGAGATGCAAAAAAGGAAGCATTTATTAAGTACTTTCAAACTTAATTAAATTTGAAAAATGAAGTACTTTCAAATAAGCAAAGTAACTATGTATTTCTGGAGGCCAGCAAGATACAGGGGAGCTCATAAACTGCATTTTGTACAAGGGTGACAGTAACTCCAGCGTGTAAGAACTCTCACCTTTCACCACAAAACTTAATTATGATTGCTGTTTGCCATGTCTCATGGACTGAAAGCTACCACAGTGAGCAATGCAAATTTTGCAGTCCTGCAACAACTGAAGATGAAATTAATGAAATAAATGAACTTTGGTTAGAAGTGCTGTGATCACTAAACTCTTCCTTCCTGGGCCCACAATCCTACCTTCCTATGAAGTCTCTTACACTGAGACAGATGATATTTGCAAATCTATTCTGTAAATTTAAATAAGGAGCTCAGGAACAAGTAAGGAAATAAAATTTAGACTTGATAACTGGAGTTTACCAGGCACTAAGAAAGGAGGCTTGGAGAAATAACAAGGTAGGCTTTGTGGGACAGGGAAAAAAGAGAGTCAACAATCAAAATGGCTATGAAGCACAAAGTGATTTGAAATCAACCTTCAAAACTCATTTTAGTAACTGGCGATCTTTCTGATGACTGCTGGTAATGACAGGTGATGCCTCTTACAGCTCTGGAATTGGGCTGTGTCATCATTGTACATGCTGCAGTTGACAAACTCCAAAACTTATAGACTTCGGAAAACAGGAAAGTATCCAGAATCTTGAATCATGATAGACAGAATTACAGAGTTCAAAGGGTAGGCCAATGCAGCTGACAGTAAACAAAAATAAGCACTTCAAAATTAAAGTAACTACAAGTTAAGAGTACAGGGTAGGCCGCGCTGTGGCACTATACTTCTGAAACTGGAAAAGAAAAGATTCCTGGAGATAGCAATACCCAATCAGTAGAAAATATCCACACTTCTCTTCCTAAAACAGCATAAGAAATTATTTTTAAACATATAATTATTTGCATTACATTTTTCATCTATGAGCTAGCCTACTGGAACTGGAAAAGTAACTTCTTGCAACTTGAGTGACCACAGGTTTTGGAATCAGATGCACTGCCCTCTTTCTGAGAATTTGGGAATGAAAATAGTGCTAAAGCAGAAGTGGTCTTTGTGGAACAAAACTTTGGTTAGATTGGGGTAAGACATCACTCCTCAAAAGTGGCACGAGAAGAACAGTTACAACAAGCCACCAGTACTACACACAGGAGGAATGGTACTAGGGATCACAGTTTGCAGTAGGCTTCCAAACCTACAAATGGTACAGGGAAAAAAATCAGCAAGCAACCGTTTCACAATGACACAGCAGAAATGAAGAAAAAACAGATGATCTGTGCTTGGCCTTTAACAACAGTGAAGGTTCAGTGTGGTGAGACAGTACAGAGCAGTATTTCAGTTTCAGAATTCAGAAATTTTGCAGGAAACAGTATGGACAGTTTTGACATAGCTTTACTTATGCCAGAACTCATTTCCTTCTTTTTTCCGCATATACTGTCACCACAGTATTTTTGCATCTCAGACTTGGCCTGCTTCCTGTACCAACAGAAAATAGGACTTTGGTTAAGGATTACTGCAGATCAAGAAATTAATGCCTAATAATAACTCAAGGGAATGATCAGTGCACTGCTCAAATTCCATGCAAGCACAGCTATTTCTCTGTTGAGTTACGGGACGAGAGAGAAGTCACTGCAAAGAATGACCTTACAAGAAAGCAAAACCAGTTAAAAGTGTAGATTCTGACGAACTTTCATGAACGTGCATACATGTCAATAAAAAAAAAAACAACATTAATTATTGCAAGGAAATTAGAAGTATGGCTAAAGCTACTGAACTTTGGAATTATAAAGAATATTGTACAAAACTGCTGAAGTAGCCATAACTTCACATTTTTCTATCTCAACATGATTTCACTATTTACTTTGTTTTCAGTAAAAAGCTCTATTTTGGTAGCTGATTCAAGGCACAACTGATATTTTGTCTTTAAATCAAAAGCAAACATTTCTTTCTCACTCTTTTCCCCTTTGATTTTAAAGAACACAGTGTGAGTACCTTATAAATGAGTTATTCACTCTAAATCTGCATTCATTTATAAGGAAGCACAAAATCCTTTCACAATGTCCCCCAACTGGGTCACCTCCCTCTGAATGTCAGTGCTGGGTTTTGCTGTGCACCCAAAGTCACCACAGCAGCAGGTAGCCTTTCAAGTAGATCATGATTAAAATTGAAGTCAATTCCTGCTTTACAAGTCTGTGAGCCAAGCCAATTTGTCAGCAACTGGTTGCGGGCAAAAGTACAAATTTCTATCTGGCCTATTGAATAGCTAATTTGAGTTTGTTTTCTGGAAAAACAGTAGCCTTAAAAGCCAAACACTTAAGAACACAGACAGACACTTGGCCTGCATCACACCATGGCTTCCTTCCACACTTTGTGAAGCTAATTGGAGGCCCTAGTCTGCAAGTGCTTTGCATGCATAATGGGACCATGGGCCATAAACATATGCTTCTTTTCCATGGAACAGCACTCCAGCTTCAATTGTGAGGGCCAGAGGAAGTGAGCAAGAATAAAAAGATTATACTTACTGTAAGGAACACATTCATACTGAACTTCTAGATATTTGTATGTTCCAGGACAAGGATCAGGAAACACATCTGACCCAGTAACTACTATACACTGTGTTCGGTTGTTGCACCTGTAAAGGGAAAAGAAAGCAAGCTAATTAATTTTAAATTACATTTAATTTGCTAGTTCATACTAAAAGACTACATTCAGTGCTAACTCTCTTCACACTTGGACAGTTCAATCCATAAAACAACAAAGTTAATTAATACCAATTAGCCAAGGTCCAAAAGAAGGCTTTAGGACAATATTTTAGTTCAGGTTTTATACTTTAAAATTTGGAGATTGATGCTATCTTAACTGTCCCCACTGGTAGAGACAGTTGTATCAAGGACCAAATTTATACTGATTTGCTACTACTGTTCAATAAAGCAAAAACGAACTGCAAAGATTACATGATTGAAACAATGTACGATTTTGAATAATGTACAATAACAACGAGTAATTCCTTCCATCTTTAGAGACATACATCCTGCTGAATGGTTTTACATCTCAGAGAGAATTTTCTTGTGACTGAAGGAAATTATTTTGGTTGGAAGAGCTATTGTAGACAAAGAACATTAGCATTTCAATTTTAATTATTTCAGGAGCAATTGGTAGACCCTAAGCTTCCTCTGTTAGGCTACAGGAAACAGTAAAGAATGCCCATTTGAGGAAATTAAAAAAATAAAAAAACAGTTAAAAAGAAGAACTGCAAGAAAATTAATTCACACGTACTTTTGAGGAGACTGAAGCATAAAAATTATTTGCTTAACAATGAAAGAAAATGCATTTTGATACAAAGAACTTTATGACAATGCCTCTAATTGTGAGAATCTACTCAACTTAATGTTTTGGAGGGTTTAGATTTTAGACTACTCTTTTTTTTTTTTCCTGAACAACAACAACCAAAAACCCCAAAAAACAAATATTAGCTTGGAAGTTAAAAGTGAACAAACAATCACCTAACCTTGAAGGTCAAAATGTAATACAAGAAAACAGTCAAAAGGAAGAGGAAGAAAAAAAAGAGAAGGTCAGGGAGTTTGGTGACTAAAAGGGAAAGAGCTCAGCTGATCTTCTCAGGAGTTAGTTTTGTTTGTCAGCAAATTGAATAACAGAAGTCTGAACTAAAGTCCTAGACTTAGCCTTTGACTCCAGCTGTACATCAACTTCTCTACTGCCCTACTCTTTCCCATACTGCCTGACTACCACATAACCCAAGCTAAAATAATGTGCCTTGTATCAGCAGCTTTCCACAGCTGTACAGTGCCAACAGGTATTAAAATAATACATGCTACCTCATAAAGGGTAGAGCAAACACATTCAAAGAACTGTAATATAAATTACTTCCTTTTTTATATAGTCATCAAACTAGCACAGAGCCAGTCAGGACATGCTGTGCCTGTCCATTGAGCAAACTCAAGAGACAAAAGTTCTCTGACTTTCTGACTTAATCAGTTAACCTCTTTTGTTTGTTGGTTTTTTGTTGTTTTATTTTTAAAGTTGCTTATTTCTATCATCATAAGCCTCATAACTGCAGAACTAATTGGCAATAGTCAGGGATTTCTGTTAAGACACATTCCTCACCACCTATCCATGGTACAGATAGGTGGTGAGGAATTCGCTTGCCACCTTTTCCAGAGGGCTCCCTGCACGGCTGTTGTACAAACAACGCCTCCCCACTCCCATCCCCATGGCACAGGCAGTAGGAGCAGCAGCTCGTGCAGAACATTGGAGAGTCTGGAACGTTTCTGACACATCCAGTGGCTTCAGACCCAGCCTGAAGTGGTGAAACGTGCACCCAGCTTGCTGAGAAAACCACTGTACGCAGCCTGTCACTGAAAATGGTCACACAGCTGCTCCCATGGAGGACAAAGAGCTGCTGCTGTGTGTGCTGTAGATGGAGGCTGTGGAGGCATAAGGCAATGAGCCCCCAAACCTTTCAGGCCTCTCTGCAATATCCCCAATACAGGGAGTTCTTATGTGCCACACTTCAGGTACACTAACCAGCATGAAAAAATCTGGGACGTAAAATTTCGCAACAAATTTTAAATTTGTGTTTCTTTAGCAAAAACCTTATGCTGAAACCAAAGTAATTCCTACAAGACTTCTCCTAGTGCATCATTCGATATGATGGTTTCCACAGCTTTGAGCTGTATGAAAATTTTATTTTATACTCAAATGAGCAGCAATTAAGACAGAATTATTTATTTGTTACAAAATAAAATGAGTACATGTTGGGAGAAATTGCTTGAGAATAAAGCTAACCAGGGTCATATTTAGTAGTGGGAAAAAGACTAATTTCCCTGTGAAGAGTTGTTTTCTTCAGTTTCATTTTCTCCCAGTAAAAGATTCATAATGCTGCCATCAACCAGGAAACTCCGAATGCTAGGTTTTATCAAAAGGATGTGTAATAATTCAGAAGAAAATGCAGGTTGTTTTCTTTGTACAGTAAGTGTTGGAGTCAAACTTCAGGCATTGAGTGCTGTTCACAAGAAATTGATGAGACTCTAAAAACTTTTGACTATTCCTTTATGAAAATTTTCATCTGCTGTGCATAGGGTCACCTTTTGCCCCCTTTGATCAAACCCACTCCAGTTACAAAACAACGAGTTATGTATATATACAGCAGTGCTACCAGGCCCACCAGCACCTCCCCAAGAAGTGGAATTACTCTAATAACTACACAAATAATGTATTTGTGCTTGTGCCTAAATTTTAGGTTTGCACATTCAAATCACTGATTTTGCTGCCCTGATTTCTGGATTTTATAAAATCTGAGAGATTTACATACACTTCTAAGATTTCAAATTAAAGACACTTGGTTAGGATATTCACAGCTGAAAGAGCTGACATTCAGGTAGCAATTTTTACATATTTAGAGGTCACATTTCCATTAGACTGAGATTTTCAAGAAAAACCAACAGCAACTATAGCAGCTGTCAATCCTAATTTCCAGGTTACAGAAGAGATTAAGAATAAGTGAATTCTGTAAATTAAATAAATTAAAACCTTCTTTCTGCTGCACTGTTTTTCTCTTTAAAACCAGGGATACTTCTCTATCAACTATTTGCCTATACTTCTGCTACTGTCTGCAAAAAAACATTTTACAAACTGGTAAGGGTTTCAGTTGAGCTTCTTAAAGACAAGAAGCCCCAAATTCTATGGCATATTGGATACAGAGACTCCACTCTCCCCAAAATAGCAGGAAACAGCAGAGAACCCTACATGGCTACAGATTATCAAAGCTGCCTCATCACTGCTGTAGCAGAACTTCATAATTTTAAGAAAACTTCACATTTAGAAACACTGTGCTTGAAAAAGCAGCAAAGAACTCCAAATATTCGCAAAGAGTTATGAAGCCATGGCTTTGTAATTTACAAGGAAATACAGATCAGCAAAAAAAGTCTGTATAAACTCAGTAACAGCTAATTTAGGAAAGGTAATGTATGAATTAAATTTGAAGCGCTAGTTAGGAAAGGACTGACTGTAGTAGTGAAAGAATGGTAATTCAGGTACTTGTGCGAGGAGTGACAAGTTTTGCAAGGGGAAATGCAGGAATTACCACTATTCTCATGAATGCAAGGAGCAATTGTGTACTCTGACACTGGTTTCTTTCGTATTTTAGTATGAATGAAGAAAGGTTACATCTTCATAATGCACATGCATCACTTAGAGTAATCTAAAAATCAAATGGAGTGTTTAATTAACAGTTACAGTATAATGTCTGAACTCCTTTCACCTCAGGAAGAAGACTGTGCAAATGAGGAATGGCCCTTCACATTTCAGATGAATACATAAAGAAAAAGGAAAGTAAAGCAGCTCCAGCAGGGCTGCTATTATATTCTGCTCATGATGTAGCTGATGTAGCCCTGTCCCTGCTGCATCCATCCTCCCTGCTCAGCTATAAGGACAGCTGTATTTTCCATGGTAATTTGTTTGTATTTCAACTCTAATCTTGACTTGTACAATTCCCAACAAATTGCTTTTGCTTTTTTATATTGTTATTATTACCTTATGCTTATTATTGCAGTTTTTCATGTGCAATGTATGGAGATGAGATTCCATGTGCAATCTATTGTGTGAGGTGTTTTAATCAATAATCTTGTTCTGCTGATTAAACAGGGGCTTCTGTTTTGGCAAGATAACATTAGTTTCTCCTGTCATGCTCCCAAAGCTATTGGGAATCTTCAGCAGATCATTAGATATGCTACAATAAAGCTTTGGTACATTCTCTTTTCTTTCTTAAATTGCTTCTTCACTGTCCTATCATTCCTCGTCACTGCTGGCACTGCATTATTATTACAGCTCCCCTGAAACTTGCACTAGAGCTATGTCTGCAGGCCATAGGATGCCATTTTCAATTGAAGCTTCTGCTTGAAAATATAAATTAAGAAAATTTCATTATCTCCTGCCAAGGGCCATTATTCACCATTGTTCTAAGGAAGATTAAAAATGCACAATCTATGGACTTGAACAAATTCTCCAGCATTAAAATGAAAAACACAGTGTATCATGACTGGACCAGAAAGTAAAGCACTGGGACCTGAGAAACATTCTGGAATGACATTAGCACTACGTGGATCAAACCAACCGAGAGAGGGAAGAGGCCATATTCATGGACAAGTGACATCTGACACAGAAAGATACAAACAGATCCTTTACAAGTACTTATCGCAGTTTTCAAAAATAAGGTATATATGAAATAATGTCCACATTGCAATTTATCCTCCAAATGTTTGGGGTTTTTTTTGCATACACAACTTTGACAAAGAGTAACACAAAAGAAACATCATGCAATTTTGAAAAGGATATGGATTAATGTATAGCCAGAAAAAAACCTATCAAAGTAATTTTGGGTATTCCTAATTCTGTATTTCCATGAATGCAGTGTTTCCTTAGGTAGGGTGAAATGCAAACACAGCAGTCACATGTAATTCACTATAACAAAAAAGCCCCCAACAATATAAACCCACCTTTAGTAAGTAAAATTAATTTTTAATGGCATTGTTGATACATTAGAAAAACTATCTTGGTATGTTTTGAAAATTTCAAGTCAGTTCTGATGATATTTCTCTTTCAGCATATTGATTAAATACTTAAAAGCCTCATGATGGCATGTTCCTGCATATTGCCTGCAGCAACCTGCTTAAACACCACTTGAGGCACGTAAACTCCGAGCTGTAGCACCACATATTCCATATGGTCTTCTTGTTCCTTATTCACCCTGGGTGAGCTGCAGTCTGAGTGAAAAGATGTGGGAATACGGGATGAATGCACTTCATGTGATGACTTACACGGAGAAATTCCGGAACCTCGTTACCCAGGGTAAGTAGCTGTCTTTACAGCTGTATTCCTAATGGTCTACAACTGCCGAGTGAGATGTGGTTTTGCTTTTGTATGCAATTCACTAAATCCCTGCTCCTGTCATTAAATGCACAGTTATGTATGTATGAAGATGTCCGATATTACTTACATGCTATGTTTTATTACAAAACTTACACATAAAACAGAGAACAAAGATTTTATTTTAGGGGTGTTTTGATACATAAGTATGCACAAAGACATGCCACAATAGATAAAGAAATTAATTTAAAGGAATGTATTTAAATTCTGAGTTTCAAACTCCCTCTCATACATTATTATGTACTGAGACCTAACGAGTCAGCAATTTAAGCCTAACCAAAGCCTGGAAAATAGACCTGCTGAGAAAACCCAGCCTTCCTGTAAAGCCTGGATTTGAAGGAGGATTGGCCAGCCATCACTGCTGTTTCCACAGTGCTCAAGCAGTACCCTTCCCATGCAGGACGAGTGAGTGCATGTGTCCTACAGAGCCACACGCCCTTAAGGACAGATATATAATCCTGGCAGTGGCCTTTTAAAACCCAGGAAGACACACTGACAACATTGCTAATTAATCTGTAAGATTTTCTAATTTTTTTTTTAAGTTACAAGCCCCAAAACTATTACAGGGCATGCAAAAAAGGAAATAGCACCTATTTTACCAAGCTCAAAGAGGATATAGATTTAGTGAGCTGTGCTTGGTAGTTTTCATTATCTAAAAGAAAAAGAAAAAAGATACATGAGCAGGTATGATAGCAGAATTTGGCCTTAAGAGCTGTGTCTAGGTATTGGTGACTCACCTATGACTGCTAAAGCAGTGAGGCATCCTACAGCATGGTTTGAAAATTCATGAACCAGCTGTGGGATTTTCTATGCACTAGGCAACGTGACCATTACAGTAATAAATCTGGGGGATTTGGATAAAAAATATTTAGGGTGAAGAAACAATTAAAAAGTGGTTTTTTCTTTCTGTTTTCTTTGAAAATGTAATATTGATGATATGATGAATCCTCCTAATTAATAAGTAAACACATATGAGTAAGCAACATAGTGTATAATTAACATTGTAGGAGAAGGTGCACCATAGCCTTGTTTCCATTTGCCCAATAAAAAAATGCAATAATATTTAATTGTGCTTTATTTATACAACGTAATCTCGTGGGAGTATAAGGGTACACATTAACCATAAAAACTCCAAATAGACAATAAAACACAACATAAAATATGCAACTCCCATAGGCCTTTTCTTAGAATTACCCAGTCTGGTTCACTATCAATGAATGTGTATCAGACTTGTATGGCAAAGTAATTTAACTATATTTCTTGTTTTCAACCTCTTCTTACAACTTTAATGCATTTAGTTATGACCCATTTGCCTTTTAGTATTCATGTTTCTGAGTTCAAAGCAGTCACTGTTAAAATGAGGAATCTTCTCACTTACTCACATCTAAGCTATCAGAAACAGTTTTTCTTGTTACAGTTCATCCTTGTTCTAATACTTTTCTTCTTGGTGTAAATGCTATTATTATGGGGTTATCATTAACCTGCAACTGAAGCATCAGATAAAACAGGGAGAGGGGAAAAAAATGAAAAAGGAAAAAAACCAAAATGGATTCCAGTGGAATATGTAACTCCTGCTTTCTCTTGGTATTTTTCAGTGCTTTTATCATCCTGCTTTTCTATTTCTACTACTATCTACCACATAAACCAAAGACCTACTAGACCAATTAGAGTTTGGGAGGGATGGCTGTAAATCAAGGACAGTAAAACTAAATATCAAAGATGCAATGAGGTGTGCGAAGTAAATGGAACAATCTTCTGGTGAGGTCTGCCTAGATGCAAACCCAAACCCCATAACAGTATGGAGCAGAAGAGACCTGTTCTTTAGAGAAAATGTTTCTAAATTCCACCCCACCTGAGGAATAAGAAATGGAAATACAGTGATTTTCATCATAATAATAATTGCCATACTATTTATGTGCATGCATATTTGCAAGCAAGCTGCAGCATGGGATTACAGGCAGTGTACATCTTAGAACACCAACTAAGTCAAGCAGATCTGCACTGCTGAAAAGTATTAAGTTCAAAAGATCCAATTAAATGTTTCACCATTTAGACAAAATAAATAGCCTGCAGCTATGCTTACTTACTAATGAAAACTTTAGTAGTGCAGCATCGTGGTATCTGAGCAATTTGCACAGATTATTCACACCGAATGAGCACGAGTGCAGCATCATGCCTTGTGTGTTGAGCGGGTTTCAGGGGAGAATCATGGGACTTTAAATAAACCCAGAGCTTTATGAAGGGGCATTTATTTCAGAGGCACAGTGCTGGAGCAGAGCTATAGAAAATCCAGGAGAAAATCCTGAAGCACAGTGTCTGATCCTTAGGAATAACACTGCCACAGACTTGCAGGAGAAGAGACTACCAGGCAGAGAGTATAGGATAAGAGTAAAAACCCTTTAAAGTTCTTTTTTTTTTTTTTGCAGCACAGTTGATCATTTCTATCCATGGCTTGGCATGCAGAATATTCATAATGTAGTTAAAAGTTATGTAACTTAAGACAGCTTCTGAGTCATTATTAAGTGAGTAACTTGAAGAATTACAATATTGAAAACATGTAGCCTTATTCTTCATGTTAATTTGCACAAATCTGGAATGCATTTTTAACAATAACCCACTTTAATTACTAAAATAAGGTATTTTAGATGACAGGTATGATTTGTTACTGCAACTTTTGAAACAGAAGCCTTCCTACACTTTTAATGCTCACACTTGCACCAGACCTCCAGGTCTCTGCAATGCAAAGTCAGCTTGATTTGCTATGGGCCTCCTGAGTTTAACATATCTCTTCTGCTTACAGAAATGCATATTCAACAAAAAACTATTTTGCCTCTAACAGGAAATTAAGATTTAGTCATTTATAGAACTGGCCACAGAGACAACCCGATTCCATAGACTCTGGTTTCCCTGTGCAACAGGCAGGCTAAGGACAACTTCACATGGGGCATGCAATGGGTGCAACACTAACTCAACTTTAACATTTGCATTCACCTTGAATAATTAAAAATATTATAGCCTGTATCATTTAGGAGAAATTATTGATAAAAATGTTCACCTATTGCAGTCAGTATATGGAAAAAATGATCATATTTTTAAGGGAAATGGGAAATCGCTATGGGATGCCCTATTTAGATTAAATTACCAAGATCTTGTTATCAGACCATATAAAAGATACACCATAGTAAGACGTGACCTTGCAGAACCTTGGAGCCAATCCATGATTTTTCCTCCTATAACCCTTCCTAATTATCTGCAAAGTTACAGACCCTTTTGTGGCAGGTTATTTTTCTGTGAATAGTGAGGGGTTTTGGGCTTTTAAATATTTAATTAGTCTTCTGAAATGAGAATTGTTGCACATGCCAACTGCTTCGATTTTCAAACTGTGTTCATCCTAATTATGTTCAGATTTAGATTGGTCATCCCAAACCTCTCACTCTTGTAATTATTTACTCCTTAAAGATCATTCAGCAGAGAAATATTTTTCACCCTTATGGCTCCTTCTTTCCACAAATGGCTTTTCTGGTCCGTTAATTACCCACTCAGAGGATTAGAGTTTGTAATAATGCAAGAGATCCTGCATGTAAGATGAGTTTTACAGGGTGAAAAAGAATAAATTGTTTTTTGTAAACTTGCCTTGGGGAATATCCCCTATTTGGGTTATCATTTTCATCAACAGAGGCCATGTGCCCACTGCTGCATATCCACCAACTCCATAGGGCTGCAGAGTGACTCATTTATACAGCTCAATGGAACTCAGAGCAAAACACTGAGCAAGAGGCAAAAGACAATTTTGTTATTTTAAGAGATATATAAAAGTGCAATCTGCTAGCAAGAAGGTGTACAGTCCTTTTTCTCATGATTTTTACTGAAGATTTCATGGCCTCGAAGTTACATGTATTTAACTGGTAACTAATAATAAAATTACAACTTTTCTCATTTCATCTGCTGATTTTTTCCAGAAGTGCTGTCCCCTGGTAGATCTTTAATCAACTCTGTAACAGTGGTGTCATTTCCTATTAAAATGTGTCTGAGAGTCCTCACTACAAGTACTTTCTTTTCTTCTGAGAGGAATGTCTGTCACGAAAGCACTGTTATTCATTACCCACAGTGATGTCTGGATCTAATTATCATCTAGAAAGCTTGCAGGGCTGCCAGGTATAGGACTTCCCCTGCAGAAGTATGCTGTTCTAACTTGGAAAAGCACAATCCCACTTCCTCCTTTCAGTCTGAAGTTAAGGGGTTAGGTTACTGATTTGAACTGGGCATTCTCTGCTTCCTGGAACTTCCAGTTTTGAACCCAGTGAAGTTTAGGGGACTGCTTCAGTTCGCTTGTTCCCACATCTGTAAAAACCCTGTCTATTCTGCAGTTGGTTTTACACAAGCCAAGCAGACTCACCACTGTAAAACATACATCAGAAAATCCACTGGTTCCACTTTGTCAATGCACAGATGATATTTGTGTCAAAAATATTCGTGATCTAATCCTTTTATGAAACTGTCTACCACTGAAGGAGACTCTTGTGCCTGCACAATTAAAAACCGCATGTTAGCCATACATAATACTGTGTTACATTTGATGCAAATCCTTTACTATTGAAATAAGCACTGGGCTGACAGCAGGAAGTGGCTGATAAGAAAGCAACAAGGCACTGCTGATGGCATTCATGATAAGTGAGCTCTAACTCCTATGTGTTCTGTCTACAGTACATTACCAAAGTGCTCCTGTTTTAAATGTGACTCCAGGAGGTGTTCTTTTGCTGTATCTCTGTCGCAAAGGCAGCAAAATTATCCAAGAAAGCTAAATACACAAAGTAAATTATGTTTTTCATACCCACCAGTGATGCTGGCACCAGAATAATATACTGAAAGTAATATCACTGCTGCTACATCCTAGCTGAGAAAACACCTACAGTTTCATGAGTGCAACAGTACAGTTGAACTCAATGTCTGTAATAAATTCAGTAAACAGGGAAAGATTATGGGTTCAGAACTGTCATGTTATTGCTACACTTACAATTCAGCCTAAAAGAAAGTATTTAATAGACAAAGCACAAACTCGAGTTACAGCAAAACAGTTTTACAGTGATGCAAAAAGATGTGCATTAAATACATTTTCAAATTTCTCCTTCATTATATAGATTTGTATCACAAGAAACAAGGTATCTGAGAAGCAAGGAACAGTAAGGTTAAGATCACAGATTACTACTAAGAAAAGAATATAGATGCCCTTACACTTTACAACAGCAAAATACACATCCTGCCAGATGAAACATTGTACAGGTTGGTGTCACTGAGAAGGAATAAGACTCCTTCCACCAAGGCGTTTGAAGTGCATGACTTTGGTCAGAGCAGCTTGCACAATGAAATTATTTTTCTGTCTCATTTCTTCTGTTTTGCACGCGTATGTGTGTGTGTGTGTGTGTGTGTGTGTGTGTGTGTGTGTGTGTATATCAGGTAGAACAATCTGAAATTCACAGATTCCTATAGTTACTGTATTACTGGGTAAACCTGAAAAAAATGGCTTTCAATAGTAAATTTGGAGTAAAGCTTCTGTACTGCAAGCGTATTGTAAATCAGGTCTGACATGGAAAAAAAATTCCTCATGGTAAGAACCTTTCCTTCCCATCGATATGTCTACAGTGGGCTAAAAATATCCTGAATACTGAGTATTCGGTCTGTGTAGCACTCTTTAAGACTGCATTAACTTCATTGCAGTAACTTGTTTTATAGGCTCAGTTCATCATGACCTATAAAATGTTAAGCTGAAGTGCTTTAAATATCTGCTAACACCATGTGCAAGCCTGGGAGTACAAGGCACTGTGCTGTGAAGCGGCAAAGACAGCACTCTTCTGAGAAAGTAGCACGCACTCTTATGTCACTGATATAAACAGGGTAAGCCTGCTAAATAATGTATGAGACAGGCAGCCAAGCTTTATATAAAGCAGGAATTCTACTTGAATTCTTTGTGTGATTTTATTTTGCCAGTATGACATTAGTTGTTGAGATTGCTTCTTAAAAACCACAGAAGCTGAGTATCATACTGGACTAAAGGACACATATGCAAACTCCTTTCATCCACAGCTATTACACAGAGGGAAAAAAACAAAACAAAACAAAACAAAAACCAACAACTTCTTTAATTTGTGGCAGTAGTTTTTTTGCTAATTATTGTTCTGCAATATGGAGAAGATAAAATGGAAAGAAGAAAATTATCTATGTCTTCCAGTAATCATGGCCCATTTTTTATTAAGCAATTAAATCACAATTTTATTATTAGAGGGGGAAAAAAGAGAAATGCTGTAAAATACCACCCTTGCTTGTATCTTTGTTCCTAAAACTCTTCCATTTCAGTAACCTCATCAATGTCAAAATAGCAGGAATATGACCACCCCTTTTTAGAATGTATACCCTGGGCACAGGCAGAATCTATGGGATTCAATAAAGAAGATTTTTCTTGTTGAATACAGCTAAAAGCTTAATTGAGCCACAAAGGTCAGAAGGATCCTTTTATTGTAAGCAGGAAATTATTCTGCGACAGAAGGAAATTTATAGAATAGGAGATCTGCTAATTTCTATACTACTCTGTAGGTAGTTTTTAATTTTTAAACCCGTGTTACTCTTCTTTTTCTTTCCTCTGAATTAAACATCTTCACTGTAATAATCTTTAAATTCTATTTCCTTTGTGTTACTAACGAAAACTCTTCACTTTCACGGCTACTGCTGACTTTTAACACTAGAAAGTACTCATGATTTACTTACACATATTTAATTCATATTAATCAGTCCTAATTTATGATCTATACCCTGCTCTGCCCATCTTCATGTACCTTTTCCATGTCAGTTCTGTTTACTAAGTGATATTCAACAGATTTCCTATAGTGCAATGAACCTTAACAGGCAGCTTTTAATTGCCTCACATAGGAAACCACATCACTATTAATTTCACAGCAACAGTATAAAATAAAACTATTGCTTCTCAGACTCTAGAGCAATTAGACCTCTCGGCTATTTGGCTAACTCTGCTTCATGATACTCAGTGCAGTTAATTATATTTTTTGATGTTAATAGTCTCTGTCAGTTTCAAGCATAACTCCTCTTTGATGAATATTTAAATTATATTTGAATAAAAAAATAATCTTGGTTACATTTCATATTCAGCAGTCATCACAGCTTAATAAAGGTCTCCTCAAAAAGGGTTGAGATAAATGGCTATATGAACACATGTATGAAGTCCTAAATCAACTTATCAGATAATGTAGCTGTTTTGGCTACGTATTATAAAGGTTTTATTGGGGTGGGAGGAATTAATAGGCTTCAACTCTCACATTATTATTCTATATGAACTAAATTGGGTGCAGCAATATATAAGTAAATCAGAACTTTTTAATAATAAAGTTCTAACTGCAACTGAACCCGGAACTTATATTGGCTAGACTAGAAATATGAAAACCATGTAAAATTCATGCAAACTCATTCAAGAGGACACAAAATTCAACTGAAAGGTGCTGAAGGTTAAGCAATGTTGTCTCAGTGAAATTCTCAAAAAATTAGCAAATTACTAAGCAAGGTAATTACATACCCAAAACATGTAGTACGTGACTAACTGGGCTAAACAGTGCACACACTTAGTAAAGCCCATTTCAGCAAGCAGAAAAAAAAAACCACAAGAAAATCACAGGCTGAAGCATGTATTTTATATGGTGCTCAAGTACACATGCAACAGTATATAATACTTGAAATTTTATGTATATATATGTATAGCTAGTTATATTTATTTTCACCTCATGAACAGCAAGGAAAGACTGATGAGAGTGTTTATATAGACATATAGTCTATAGTCTAGTGTGTATATATGATCCTGCCAGATAAGAGACATGCTGACTTAAGAAGAATTTGCTTGTGGTTTTGCCAATAATAAAGAAAGAAAACTATCTGAATATAAGATATGGAAATGCTAAATAGAATATCAAGCTACACCCTAGTAAAATAATGAATCCCATATTTTTTGAAGTAAACAAAATCTAAATTTTAAATGCAATTAGTTGGTACGAACAACCCTTTTGTTGTTTCTTCTGTAGCCTGTCCAATGTCGTGACTACAGCCACGCGCCCGTGTGTTATGTCTTTGCACGTGTATAGTAAAATTTCTCTGCAGGAAATTAAGATAGAACACACTGCAAAATGATGATCAAGTACCACTGACAGCTATTTCCCCTCACCCGGCTGCTAAGAACCTCATAATATGAGGATTTGTATTTAATTTACTAAGTAATGCCATGATAGAAAAAACCCATTAATAAAACCCCTTATTTTTAATGAGTAAAACTAGACCTACTACTTTCATATTAAGAATTAATGATAGTGGAAATACACAATGCCAGAAAACGTTTTCCTCAGTCACGGGTACTACTGTTTTCTGCTATAATAACACAAGGACTGTGGTGTGTTTCAGGAACATTCTAGGCTCTGTGATTATGCTTTGTTCATGAAAACAGTCTATACTATTTCTGCTTTTTTCTTTGTATTTGAGTCATAACTAAGTCTTGTGACTAGCACATAGAAAGCAAAACAAAAATCAATCTGGCCACGGCTCAGTATTGTGAAAAGCTTAGTTTCACAATAAAGAGCATTTTAAGCTTCTGCTGCATCAAAATAGTCACAGGGTTGACTCCTGTGCTATAAGCTATTTCAGATTATAGAAGCCATTTTAAAAAGGTGCTTAAGAAAAAGACATCTGATGTTGATGATGTTGTATGTTAAATGTTTTGTGAATCAGCTGTAAGCAAGCTGGAACAGAAAGTGCTGGCATGCCAAAATAAAAGGTCCTCGTTTGTGAGATCAGCATTGGTGCAACAGGACTTCCGATGTGGGCAAATTCCAGGAACAAATTCCAGGAACGTACCCAATCCACAGCAGCCTGTGCTACCCCGTCATCAGCACTGGGATTTGTGTGACACAAAAGGGAAAGACATGCAGAAAGCAGAAAAAGGCAAGGTGTTTCTTTTACTCGAGAACACTTTTCACCTGACAGTGTCTTTAGCAAAGAGAGGCAACCTTCAGTTGCAGAAAGAGAAGCAAGGGAAGAAGCAAAGGTAACAGCAAGGGCCAGCAGAGCCCTTGCCTAGGGCTGGCAGGCCCCCAAAATGCAGTGTGCCATCACCTCAATTACAGATAGCTCCAAATGGAAAATAATAAAATCCAGCCCGCAGAAAGGCTGTATGTCATACCAAGAAATGCCAATCTGAAGTGTGCTGCAATTTAAACACTGAATCAACCCTGGGCCCTGTCTGAAAGAACTGTTTTTGAAAAAGGCTCTGAAATGACTCTCTTTAGAAGTCTTGCACAGGCTGGAATTCAGGTCTGCAGTGACCCACTGCAAGTTCTGCATTCTATCAGCAAAGCACTCTGTGCCAAGTTTCCTTTTGACTACACCTTTTTGCTAGGATGAATGAGATCCATTGGTTATAGATTTTACCCAGTGCCCACCCAAGCCTGGAGTCCAGTGGAAATTTTGCATTATCCACTGACATTATGGAACAGACCAAACGTGTCTTCATTTGAAAGGACACTAATACAGTGTGACAGTGCTTTCTCTGCAGATCTGACAAGAAGGAACAGGACAGAGAGCTTGAGAGGTGAGTCTTCTTTGGAATAGAACTCATTTTGTTTTCTTTCAAAAATGTCTCACTCATTTATATATAAGCTTTTTCAGAATGACCTATTTCTTGGACGTGTGAATAGATGGGACAGAATGAACATCTTCAGTCTTCCGATCTCCCATGGGAGATGGATTAAGAGAAAAATACGTCCCGGGAGGGAGAAGGAATGGATATGCTGAATCCTCGAGCTTTTCCTCGGTCACGCAGCAGGGCAGGGGCACATCGCTTACATTCTGAAAACCCTCTGCTGAAGTGCAGCTGTCCCGCAGAGGGATGATGGACGGGACAGGTTAAGAGCATTGCCATGTGGGAAAAGTTCATGGTAACAAAAAGCCAGGCGTGAACTCGTCACTGGTGTCATGATGGACGTGGTAATTGAAGGTACAGGTGTTGCTTGTGCTATAGATAGGACAGGATAGGCGCAACAGAAAAAACAAACACTGCTGAAGAGGATTTACTCCTCTTTCAATGCTTTTACTTTTCTGAATCAGTGTTTTAAAGGAGAAGAGTCTCTAAAAAAAATTACAGTTGCCTAAGTTAATCTGTTATACCTGACATATTTTTATGTTTAAGCTTACTTAGTGGAAAATGAGGTTTGCCTTGTTTGTGCATATTTAGAAAGCAAAATTATACCGACTAAATATGCTTAGCAAAGATGTAAAGTTCACAAAATCCACAGCTGTAATATAAACTGTAGGTGAAAACAGAATTTAAAGGCTATTTCAGTGCACAACTGATGTAACTGCCTTTCTGTTGCAGATCAAAAATCAGATCCAAAATAAACGGAATATCCCAACTGTGAGACTACTTGCCTTTAATATAGATGTTTACATGGTCTGCAAAAGAAGTTTAGACATTTTGAATTTTCTTCTTTTCAGTGTTTACAATACTCTCCGTATCAGATTAGAGAACACAGTTCACATTAGAGGATGCAGTTCCTATTTAAAAATTCAAGGTATTTTAGCCTGTATTACAAGGGAAACAGTGTTTCCCTTCTGGAGATAATTAATTTTGCTATCAAAAGTAAATGTTTGAATTTTGCATCTACATGAATGATTGCATAAACTTCAAGTGAATAGACTTAATTTTCTTTAAATATAAAGTATTAATTTTCTACTAGCCCAAACAATAGTTATAACTACAACTGCTTAAAAAATAAGGTGTACTGATTGGAACAGACCTGTTGTTTTTTAAATATGGGACTGATTAAGATTTAAAATTATATTATTCAAAATTATTATTTGCCACACCATCCAAGTATATATTTAAATACACAGTAAATTAAAAAAAAAATCTAATTGCACCATCCTGGAATCACATCCTGGTTATCTAATTGCAACAACAAATAACCCTGAACTTCTCCTAAACAAAAAATTTAGGACTAGGAAAAATGATTCCTACTAAAAAACTCCTAATTGTAATTTTTTTAAAAAAATGGTCCCAGCATGCAAAAATCCATCTTAGCATCTTATTATTACACTATAAAATTACATACATAAGAGATTTCTGATTTGAAATGTATTTTAAGTACTTATTTAGTAATATCTATTAAATATCTGTTATTATGTTAAGGTAATAAAACGGACTCCCAAACTTTATGTGGTACCTAGGTAATGCTTAGTGTTTGTCCTAACAAAAACCTATGGTCCAGACCTTAGGAGACGCTGGAGACAGAAAATGTTCATAAACACCCAGGCAGTTTGAACAGAGCTCACAAGATCCACCTGCAATCTGCCTGCCATAGAAAGGATAAGAGGCCATAAGTAAATTTAATGCTGTTAATTTTCAAATCTCTGTTGTGCCTATAAAGAGCAGTATTAGCCTTATCAACTTCAAAGTTTCATGACAGTTTCTGCTACAGCCACACACACTTTATGAACAAGCAACTAGAGCAATTTCCTCAGGCTGCTTTGCATCTTCTGCTTCCGTCTTCATTTAATTTCTTTTTAAATGAAAAGGAAACAGAGGAGATTTGTCCCTGCTAAAGGACAGCACAGCACAGAGGAGTTTGACTATTTTAAGAACTAAAACGTGCCAGAAACATGGGTCCTCTGCCACTCACTTATGCTACTTGCTCACCAAATATTCCAGAAATTAGCTTATTTCTGTACTGAACTGCAGCATGTGGTAGAATCTCTCAAACTTGACGGTATGCAAACGCTGGGGTTAATTATCAGAGAAGTGTGAAAAGAGGAGAAGGATTTTATAAAGGTCTAGTCTCTTTCTTCAAAGCTTTAATTTCAACCATGCCAGTCTGAAGTTTACATAGAATCTAACTACATCTGAAAGACTTTATTCTGGAATAATTGGGATGTAATTTCAATCAGGGAGTAAAAATTTAATAACTACTTTACAAAGGCAAAAGCAAAGCAATGAAGTCATTAGTGTTCTAGTCAGGCTTCCTAGGAAGGCATTAAGTTAAAAATCTTTTGAGAACTGCTGAAGAGAAAGAATAGGGTGAGGTAGAAAAGATTAAGTAGCAGCTTGTTCTGAGAAAGAGGAGCTGATGCATCCATGGACACTGGCAAGGCCTGTGTGCTACTATCTCAAATTCTCTGGAAGGCGAGCAGGGCATGTGATTACACGGCTTTGTGTTAAACTGGAAACTCCATCTTATTTTTCAGTCTTCAGATTTCACAGTATTGATCTCATTAAGCTAGTGTTTTCACCTTGTAATTGCAGTAAATGTAGTTGCTGCACAAAAGCTGTGGATTAATGTTGCAAATGAATAATGAGTACTTAATAATTGCTGTGAAACTACATTTAACTGTACCTTCAAACTGAACTGAGTGGTCAAATGCAGTGGTAACAGGATTGACTCAAGTGATTAAAGCAGGTCCTTAAAAGTAAGCACTGCAAGATTTTAAGCAAAAATATAGAAACTATTGCTGCTTATTTCCAAAGGTAGAGAAGAAGAGATTTCCCTGTCATCAGAAGTTCTAACCAATTAAATAAAAAGGAAAACAAATGAACCTGATAGTCCTTCAGGTCTGATTTTTCTATGCAACTGCTGCCATCAAAATACAGCTGATGTGTTCCTTTTATATATCAGAGCAGGGACATGTGCTGAGTACCAAAAAACAATTTGCCTGAGACAACAATAAATTACAATCACCGATGTAGTTATAAATAAACGAGATATAAGAACTTTTAATATTTCATACATTCATACAAAGAAATTTGCAACATTTTTCTACACTTGCAATATAGCACAAATTGAGCAATTTTAGAAAAGATTAAGCAAGACAAGAGAGATCTTTTCTACTTAATGACAAGATCAAAGAAAGAAAACTATGAAAGCAAACTTCCAAATTGCTATAAATGTCAGACAAAAATAGAAAGCAAAGTGTCAAATGATCTTTGCCATTTGTTCAGACAAAAAAAAGAGAACAAAAATGAAAAACTCTTTGAGCATAGATAATCTGAACCAATGCCCTACATGTGATCACAACTTTATTTTAATGTAGAACAAAGTATAAGAGTACAAGATAGGGGAAGTTCAAAAATATACTTTGCTATCATATACTTACAGCTGATTAACTGAAAGGGGAAGATTGAAAGTTCAGCTTTTCAGTAACAGTCTGATGTCACTTCAAGCAAGACTGTGCCTCTATATTTGTCTCTGACTACCCTAATCTGTATATTTGCAGTGAACATAAGGAAGACTTTGATCAAAACACAACATGCATTTTACACAACAAGGAAGTCTACAGAGAGGCACTACATTTACAAAAGCAATTGAAGGTGGTTTCAAAGGGAGTTGACAGATTAGAGGATGATGACACTGCTGCTGCAGTCTTGATGGAAATCTGGCTTGATCTAATTAACAACTATGAACTAGAACCACATGAAGATAATTCAAACATGATTTAAAGAAGTTATGTTACCTTTTTAATAGTGTAGCGATGGAGCCTTTCCCTTACTGATCACAGAACAAGCCACAGGTTCAACACAGAACAAGAAATAAAAGACCTGATATCCTCAATTTACCTCCAGCATCTGAATTGAAGTCTGAGATCCAGCCCTAATATTTGACTACAGAAGCAGAAAACATCTGCAAATTCACATAAAAATGATAAACAATGGTACAAGTCTCACTCATGACAACTCAAGTGAATTGCTAAATCAAAATGGAAGATTATTTTTAAGAGGTGACTATGTTACTAAGTGTTACCATGTTCAAAGAGAATAGAGGAAATGGAGCACAGAAGGCAGGGCAGCTTGCATGTTTCATTTGACACATCTATGCACATGCACAGGAAAGCTTCCAATTTACTCCTATCCCCTTTTTGTTCAGATTCCTCACCCTAGGAAAAAGACACTGGGAGGAAAACTTCCAACCAATCCTGAACTCGTTCAGTCTCTTAGTTTAAGCCAGTAGCAATGTCAGTGACCGATTCATGCTGACATTTCCACAACTGTCAGTAGTAGGTGACTGCTGCCCATACACAGCCTTTAGCACAGGGCTTTCTGTGAATCTGAGCTATCATGCACCTTTCGTAATAAAAATACTTTTATTGGTAGTTGGGGACATGATTTAGAGGTGGAATTGGCAGCACCAGGCTAATGGCTGGATTCAATGATCTTAAAAATTCAGTCTAAATGATTTTATGATTCTTGGTTGGTTCTTCTGTCTTCTTTAAATGCCAAGCACTGTCACTAACTTTTGCTTATATGCACATGTATGCTCGTACACACATGTATAATGACACATAATCATCCTGGCACATAATCATTCTGACATTTTCAATTGGAAGGAACTACTACTAGGAACTATGGCATTTTCAGTAATTTACTGAAAAATACAGCAGCCATTTGGAAACATTCTCGGGGCTATCTGACCCCCTGAACCGCAAGGAGATAAGGAATCTCCAAATAACTGAATTGTTTCATTCTCCTTGAAGTTATGTTCCTGCTCTTTTTAATGTTTGCTTACAGAATTAAAAAACCCCAAAACCTCTAATTAGTTTTTGTTTCCTCTAAATATTATTACATAGAAACAATATTCCCTGAATAGCAAAATGGCAATTACAACTCAACATTTCTTACAGGTTATACCCCTCTGTATTAATTCTGGTATTTTTCCTCTTTAGTCCTCACCACGATACGTATATTGTTACCTTTGTGTCATAATTTTGTAGGCGTCTGGGAGGAAGCATTCTGTGTTCTCCATCTGGAAAGGGTCAGCATCACAGATCTTGTCATCTGTCCGTCCATAGTTAGCGCTTTCTATCATGATAACATCGCTGCCTGGGCACCGCAGGTCGATGGAGTAGCCTTCGCAGGAGAGCTCCCTCCTCACCAAACCAAATGGTAGTGCTGCTCGGCTGAAACCTGCAAAAAAACCACAAGGACAAAATGGGGTTGAGCCCAAAGGATATAATGAGCTGGACTATTCTTTTTCTGCCACATTAGCACTAACTCTCATGTGCTAAAGGAAGAGCACCTTTACACAGTTTGACCTGGCACCATGTTAAGTGAGGCGTCTTTCGTGGAACTGTCACATCCCTACACCGTGGCTGCTCTGTCCTTAATCTGGGAAGTGAGGAAATTCCTTTTCACTGCTTCGAATCCTGGGCAGGGCAGACAGTGGTGCCTGTCTGCATGGCTACACTGCACGTTCCAGTTTCCACCTCTTCTCTCTGCTTCTGTCTCCACTCCTCAGGCACAGTCAGACAGGCTGTGTCTGGAAGCAGGAAGCACCACAGCAGGCAGGATTTGCAGAAGTGATTTTAGAAAAGAAAACGATACAACCACAAAAAAGCCCAAAGCCATAGTTCAAACTTCTTACTTTGTGTCCCCCTTTCTCCAGGAAGAGCTGGTTACTTTTGCTTAGCTATTCTGTGACCTCAGCATAGACACAATCCAATATACATGCTGACACTTCACCTAGTTGAACTGCAGTCCTCCTTACTGTGTCTTTTACATAAGTTTAGCTAAATATAGATAGGATTTTGAAACAAATACACAAATTATCAGTACCACAAATTGCAGATGTGTACTGCATAAAATCTCCCCATCTCTCACAAAAATGATGTTTCACAGAATTTTAATTTTAGCATGTTTTTTCTGTTTAATAGAATTCCTAAAAAGAAGTAACTTCTCCAATGAAGCAGTATAAGATATTTTAAAAACAAAACAAGGTTTAGATATTCAGCCAGATGTTTAGTCTTTTCAAGAATTTCTTAATGCAAAAGAAGCTATTACATCAGAATAAAACTATCTGCATACTACAGTTTCTTGTACACAGTTCCTGAAGGATTATTATTAAATATTATTTCTGCTTTATACAAAACTGTGTGACTTTTGGAAGACAAGCTGGGTAATATGAAGGTGTTAAAAACCTATTTCTTTAAAATAGAAAACCCTAAATTTTCAGGAGAATTTACCATTTTTTAAAAATACCTTCATAATACACTAAAACAAGGCCATTAATACTTCTTCAGGCTGTTGGAGACCAGCTGTGACAGCAAACAGAAATAGCTGCCAAGTGTGGAAAGTTTGAGCTCTGTGGTTTTTTGAAAATGAAGAAAATAAACTTTCCTTTAAAAGTATGAGGCATTGGAAGAAGCAAGTGAGCAAGTACCTAAAAAAATCAAGAACAACTTGAGATAACCCCTTGATACTAAATTTTGCCATGAACCAGAGGCTATCACTTTTTCTATTGCATTCTGTGGATTAAAACTCCTACTAAATGCAGATGATTGTCTGTTAAGATTGCAGAAGTTTTTTTACAATGATCACACAAGTATAAGGATGTGGCTCCCCGGCAGCCAGAGCCCATCTTCCCATCCACCCCTCCTCTACCTGCACATCTCTGCCTTCCCCTTGCCCCAGCACCAGCTTTTGTACCACTTGAGTAATGAGCTCACGCTGGTAACCTCCCTCGACTGCAGCCCCCTGATGAGATCCCCGTGGACCAAGTCTTTGCCTGAGTGCGAACTTGCTCAGCCACAAGGAGAGCAGCTGGCTAGAGCCCAGTGACCAGGTCTGCCTTTTTATTTTGTGGAATCACATCCTACAGGAAACCATTATTGTTACCCTGCCAGTATGTTTCAGTATCTGTTAATAAGGGAAGGTACCACAGTGCTGTGGAAAGCATCAAGCTCCATCTCAGAGTCACTCCTGGCCCTCACTTTAGCTGCACATACCCTGAGCAATAACAAACACTATTATTACAGGCTTGCTGAGGTGTCATGGGCTGAAAGCTGGAAAGAGCTAAAACACAAATCCGTCACATTAATACTCTGTGTGTTCCTCCCATGCAGCAAATTAATACCATGAAGACAGAAGTCACTCACAGCTCAGTGAGGGCGTGAAACGGGCACAGGAAAGGGTGCACGCAGAGTCCCCACCACACGTGAGTACAGCAACTCTTCTGATTAATTACAATCACAACAGCCATGGTGGGACCAAATATAATGCTGTTAGTCACTGCCATTCCTGCATCCTACTACTCCTGTCAAATCTAATGCCACCTCCAGGAAGCTCATTCCCCCCGCTGGCAGACACAGTGCCTGTATCTCCTGCACTCAGCAGGAATTCCATGGCCTGCAGCAGCACCATGGCCTGGCTGGGGCTCTCCACCCCTCCCAAACTTTTTGAATTTCCACCATCAAGAAGGAAGCCCCTACAGCTGTCCATAGAGGTGTCTGCACCAGCGCAGCAGGGAAGGGGCATGCGGTACAGCTGCTGAGATGTCAGTGGTTTCAATGTGCAGCAGCAGCAGCTCGGCGTAGTTATGGGGCCAGGGTTGAGAAACCCACAGCTCCCTGTGATCAGCACTGAACCTTACCGTGGATCCTGCAGCACAGGCTCCCCTTCTGCCAGGAAATACTTTGAATTCGAACACAAAACGTCTGCAGTTTTACTACAGAGAAATCAGCAGCCTACAAATCTTACTTCATCATCTATGGCAACTGCTATAACGACTATGAATGTATTTTATCCTGCAGTTTTCCCCCTGAAGGCATCTGCAAGAAGTTCTGTATTAGGACAAATATTAAAAATACTAGAGCAAGGTTAGATCACTTTGTAGGCAAGAGGACACACCTGAGATTTCAATATAAGTGTTACATTGCAAAAGCAGCAAGCAATAAAGCAAAACAATGCAGCGTGTATTAGACGGGAATGTGCTCTAAGGAATCTTTGTGGTGCAGAAAGAATTTTAACTAAATAAAATAAATTAATTCAAAGCCAACTAGCAGAGCTGCTACAATCTTTATGCTGAAGCTTTATTTGTAATTTTTTCCTATCACCAAAGAAAAAATAAGTGTATCAACAAGCAAAGTGTAATTCAATCCATCTTGCAATCCTTGCAATCGAAGAAAGAACTTGTGGGAGGCCCTGTAAGCGAAAAATCAATATTGCAGCTTTGTGCCGTGCAAATGTGAATACTGCCAAATAGCAGTGCTTAGGGTAAAATGAACTGTTTTGCTCCATTTTCTCCTCTCTGAACAAATGATTTTGAAACGACAGCTTTTTTTTGGAGGTATAAAACATCAAGCAATAACTCCCTGTGCTTTAGGCAAATGATTGGAATAAATACCTCTTGGCAACAGGTGCAATGCCTTAGGACTGAAATTCATTTGCATTCAGGAGATAATTCCCGATAAACAGATGCACTGCCACGGGATGGAAGTGTGAACAACCGGCATCTGAATGCTTCAGCATCATTCCAGAGTTTTTTAGCCGTAAGTATGTGGCTCTGTCAATAATTACTGTCGTCCCCAGGAACTTTGTATCTCCAATGCAATTCCGCATGAGTATTCCCAGTATTTTATGTTCTTAAGCAACCTGTATCAAACGTGCTGTTTGCTTCACCGAACCTCGAACAAGCCTATTTCGTTTGGCTGTCCTCCGGCAGCTGAAATTAACATTCCTGATCTTCCTGCTAATTGCTTCAAGGCACACCGTGCCCTGCATGACACCGCTCCCCCCGCCCAAAACGCTCCCTGATTGCAAAGGCCTTCCTGGTGCCTGGGCTGGGACTCCAGCACCACCTAAACATTAACTCAAACACGCACCTACTGCCTAATGCAACATGCGCTGCCTCTGATTCACTCATGCTTGTGTATATTAATCTTTCTTGCATGTAATTTTTTTTTTTAATGGAAGAAGATTAACACCTAATGAGAAAAAAAAAAAAAAAACAAAAAACAAAAAAAACCACCAACATTGTTTCTGTCCTGCTGACCATTTTGATTATAGAAAAGCTTGCTGGCAAACATGCTTCCTGCACATTTTATCTGGTCGCAGGTTAGTTGAACGCAGGCTCTTTATTGAAAGGATCAAATAAACTGCTTTTGTGAAATTGCGTTTTTAAGAAAAAAGGTAGAGGGGATGTTTAGTGGCAATATACATTCTCAATGCCTTATTGATCAATCCATACAGAAAGACAAACTGAAAGGAAAAATCACAATCAAAATCTTTCTTCTGATACTTCTCATACTGTGAAAGGAAAAGTACAAGTCCTGTGAAAGAACAGTAACTCAAAATCATGTTTCCGAAATGGGGTAAATTCAAATTTGGTTAAAAAAAATTAAGTTTGTAAAGCCTTATTTACCATTCCACTGTCTTGGTTCCTTCAGAGAAACTATTTGTCTTTACAAAAGATAACCTAAATTTGTCAAAGTGCAAAGGAAAGTTAATAATTCACAGCATCCTGCCCACTAGCATACCATCTTTTTGAGCTGTCAATAATAAGAGAGTGTGCAAAGTTGGATAGATAAAAGCAAAAAGGCACCACCACATTTGAATGTTCACCGAATACGGAGGAAAAACAGTGGAATGTAAACAGGCTAACATCAGTACTCGACATCAAGAAGCAAGGAGGCTTTGATTAAAACTTAAAGCACAGAGAAAGTCAACATGGAAGTATAAAATTATTTCAAAGAATGAAGATACTGGGAAAACTGAGAATCTAAAACAAATCTCTGCAGAAATAGATATATATGTCTCTGTGGGCAAAGAAATACTGCTTCTTGTGTTATTTGGCTGAAACAGAAAGGTCTTTTGAAAAGAGCACATCTTTTCAAACAGAATGTTTACAGTTGTCTCTTTCACAATCTCTTTTATTTTACCATATCACGCAACATGATGATTTAAGTTCTACACAAGATGAAGCGATGTGTCCTGGGCAGCATTTCAATAATATATGTTTAACAAATGCAAAGCCCAATGAAAACTGTGCTGAGAATCCTCTCCCTCTCCACTGAAGTGCTTACATGCACACACGGGAGGGTGCACGAAGACAGCTGAACACACTTCACCATCTGAAAATCATGCAAATGCTCAACATGGGCGCCTCAAAGCTTTTGTAATTCCTCAGACAAGTCTCAGCATCCTGCAGTTTCTAAAGAATCCCATGAACTCTGTCAAGGGAGACCTTCCTCTGTCTCACGGCACTGTATATGTTAGACACAGACAAGCATGTTATTTTGTTAAATAGCTTTTAAATTATCCAGTCCTGGTCAACAGAACGCTACCAACTACTGCTAAAGACAGAGGCAATTTAAAAATGACAACTTTCTCATTCTATCTTTGAAGGAAAAAGTCATTCTGGCAAGCATGTCTATTAAAAGATTACACTGGTGCAGTAAGAGCTTCTGACAGTGCACAGAGGTCTGGAGTTCACAGTACTCGGCTCCTCTTTCAGGGAAACCCAGCAGCCCTGCACAGCCAGCCTGTGCTGTAGCCCGGCACACAAAACCCCTCTGTTCAGTCAGGGTCAAATTAGGCAGGAAGTGATCATTTCAAAAATATCCTCCTACAGCTGGATTCTCTACCATTTTATGTATATACTCCTTGTCAATTAAGATGCTGAATGGAGTGGCATTGGGAGAAAAGGGATTTTTTAGTCAAGAAAAGCTATTTTCTAGTAAGAGATTTTTTTAAAACTCATTCATAAAAATAGAATTATCTCAAAACAAGGTACATGAGAGTATCTCTTTATTTGAACTTTAACAGAGACACAGAGTCCTAAAGAACAGACCTGACCATTTAAATTACATTGAAGCCAGGCAACTTCTTCACTGAATAAATGAGCCATGAGGGGAGATTCTTAACACTGGTTTCTAGATGGAACTAGACTTCTAGATGGAACTGCTTCTCAGACATTTAATATTTCAATTACATAACTAAAATCTGGAAGCCTGTCTCTCACAAAATGGTAATATGAATTCCTGTCATTAAAAGCTTTAAAAAATATTAAGTAACTAGTGAAGGCTTTTTATAGTATTTTTTTTACATTTTATTTGAACTTGATTTAGCTTTTAAAAAAAATTTAAATGTTAAAAATCTTTTACATGTTTTAATGTTTTTAAAGATTCAGTGTGAGCAGCAAAATTAAAACTGCATGTAATTTTCTGTAATGATATACTTAATATTCAGTATACATAAACATAAAGTACATATGTCTGCTTAATGAAATTCAGGAGAGAAACCAGAGTTACACCCTCTGACTCACACTAGGATGGGCCCTGCCTTCCAGGTTCACTGAAACCTATTACAATTTTCCTTCTGTGATTTCAGTCTCCCTGCAATTCTCAAATATAACCCTGTGAGGCTCTCTTCAGAAAAGAAGAGTCAGGGCTTACCTACTTTCTGTACCTTGTTGAATGATTCAGCAAAACCTAAAGTGAGCAGCAGCATCTCAGCCTTTTAATCTAACAGCGTCGATCCTCCCTGTGTACTGTTGGCAAGGATCTCATTTAAATTCTCCTAAACAGCTCTCACCCCTCATTCAGAAGGGCAAGAATGTGTCTCTCTGAGTCAGCAGAATTAAAGGTTGCTNTTTTTTTTACTGTGTTTTGGTTAGGGTTTGAGTGTGTGTGGGAAGTGCGTGTGCACTTTAATAGCAGGGGAGAACAGAGGACAGGGATGAGTGCAACACTGACAGAGCTGTAGACTACAGTCCTTCAGTCACCTGGCACCAGAACAGACAGACATGTCACAGCAGCCATGCACACGTCCCCACGTTAGCCCAATACCTCTCGACCCTATTTTGAAGGAATCACCACTACTGAAAAGGAGATTGTTGGGTCTTCATGCCCATTTAATCCTTCACCTGCCAGCTGAGGCTGCCATTAGAGTGCTAATTAATGCTAAACTGTGAAAATGGGCTGCTGCACTTTGAATCCAGCCACACTGAAACTGGAGAGAAACCACTAATTCCTTTAATGAAAGTCACCAAACCAGAGCCTGGTTCCTGGCAGCATTTTAGCAATGCCTACATATGGCAGATGGAAACCATGTAATCTAAACATGAAAGTCTACATATCTAATATAAAAATACACTTTTTTCAGTTCTCACTTAGCACCACATTTTATTCTCATATGCATGCACCTTTCCCATCCCTTTCAGTGGAGCTGTATGCATGAGAGCAAAACTTTGCCCTCTTGATCTAAAATTATCCCACTTTAAAACTGCATTCATCTGTCAATGATATTTCTTTTCTTTTGCCAGCCAGATGTCTGTTCCCAGGCTGCAAGAATCTCCCTCCTTTTTTCCTTCACATCACACACACTTGATCCTCTGCCAGCTCACAAAAAGCACTCTACCCTTTTCTTTCTTGCCATTAAATACATTGCATCTCCCAAATTTCTCAAGGCAAGTAAGTCCCATGGTCTTTGTAAACCCACCCTCCTGAAGGTTATCTCCAGTTTACCTACTGTGAACTCTCCAAGCACAGCACCTGTCAGGAAGGAGAAGCTTCTGAATCAGAAACAACCTCCTAAAAAGGGAGGTACAACACACAAAGGCTGATGTGTCAGAAATGTTGTGTCAACAGGATTTCCCGTTGAATTATTTCCTCTGCACAGGATACTGGTATCAGAATAAAAATAAATATTCTTTTATTTTCTATAGAAGTGTATCTTGACAACAATTTATATTTCCAGTTACTGCAATCATTTTTTGATTGGAAAGCACGTGTTAAGGAGGAGCAGAGGAAGAGGAAGAAAGGAGAATTTCCATCATCAGTATTCAGAGTGGCCAGCTGACAAAAGAAGTATTTTATTCCCATCGTTAAGAAACCCAAAGCCTTGTCACCTCAGAGGTTGATAGAAGCCACGCAGAGATGTATCATTTCCTTTGGAATATGTGCATTGGTGAAAGCCAAATCATCCCAGCAGGTTACATGCTGGGTGTTAGTAATAACCCTTAGTGTCCTGTGTACATCACCTTCTTATCACGCTAGACACTGTGTAAGACAGTAAAACATTTAATCTCAATAAAATACCTGATCATTCTGTCTTATTTTAAATAAGATATTATTCTACAATTGCCAGAGTTTAAAATACATAATACAGCCTTAAAACCATAATAGATTTAATTATTGTGCAATTTCTACCACATGGCAAAATTTGAGATCACAAATGCAAACTTAAAAATGGGGCATTTTCTTGTTTGCAAACATAATTATAAATACATTAGAAATGGAATCAAGAAGCAATATGGGAGTTCGTATACTCTCATTTCAGTAAAATGATGGGGTGGAGTCAATTGTCACAGTATAATTTATGGTGGAAAAGTTATGTTAATTTTAAAGATGGCAAGCTTCTTAGAGAGTGCTTACGAGCGTGCAAATAGTACAGCAACCCCCTTCTCATAAGTACAGCTTCAGAAATATTTCAGAATATTTTCAGAGGTAGAAAGTAGAACCCTTGGAAACATAAAGGCAAGGATTCTACAGATGAAACCAAAATATACAGTCATACCTTTTGAAAACAAGAAGAGCCATGTGATGTGTGTACTTTAAGGTAAATGTGCCATCACTTTAAATGTTCCCATAAATAGATACGAGACAAGAGTAGCATGCAATTCTTGAAAAACACCTGTCAGAGTGAAAGGCTTTCTTCCTGACCTTACCTTCTGTGAAATATTTGTGTATTTTTGAATGACTATTGTAGAGAGTAGAGGGACATACCGCACAGTTTTTTACAATACACTTAAGGTTTTGGCACACTGAGTGAATAATGAAATAATTCTACATACGTACTTCAGAGCATCCTCTGAATAATAAATTGCATGAAGAAATGAAAACGATTTCTTTTCTTGTAAACAATGAGGTAATTAAAAAACTCCTAAGGAATATATGCAGTTCTGACATGCTCCCTGGGCAGTAGGGAGTAAGAATGGCAACACAGGTACCTTTTCCAGAGTAAATCAAATAAACAGGCACCTTTTCCACCCTGTCAAACTGCTGTTAGTCACCTGTAAAGGAACTGCGTATCCATATGCCTCATTGCAAACATGAAAGACAAGGGAGATAAAGGGACAGGATAATTAAATTCCACCTGGACTCAAATTCAGGGCTTCTGATTTTGAATTCTGGTTTTCAGTCCTGGAATTTGTGTGTCTTCCTCACCAACTATCACAATTTGTATGGCAAGAATGCTCTCAGCTTTTAGAGAACCAGCTAATGGACGTTCAAATGAAATAAATGAAAAATCAGGATCCCTGAAATCTCTGACAGAGAACTAAGACAGAAACTAAGCAATTTTCCATAATCATGTGTAAGAGTTCCATATTTAATACAATTTCTATTGGAAAGTAACAAGAGGAATGAACAGACACTGTAACACAACACAAAAAGGAAAACTTTGCATTTGCTGATTACTTCAATTTAGAAGCACACATCTAATAGCTGAAAAACTGTGTTTCCAAAGCTCTGCACTGATCTCAATACAACCCATAATGAAGGCAAGGGCTAGGAAAGCTCTGCACCACACCCAGGCAAAAAGTCCCTCTTAGGTGCTCAAATATAAACTCAAAACCAGCAAGACAAAAGTGCTGCACCATTACTACAGATGTGGGAGGTAATTTCCTCAGTAATTAATTTGCATGGTGCTTCACTGTCCCAGGTCAGAGTTTTCTTTCATAAAAAATCTTTCCCTATGTATTTAAATTAAGCAAGTATCTCAGGAGGAAACTGTGAAGAACAGAAGATCTGACTGCTCCACTTTTTTCCACACCACCTGAACCAACGCTTTTCCTACCAAAAGCACCGTGTTCTCACAGTGACAGGTACATTATTTAGGTGCACAAACAGGCAGTGGGCTCCTGCCAGTCGGAGGGGATGGCTCCAGAGCTCGCCGTGGGCTCGGGGGGCCCCTGGCTGCCCGGAGCTGCGGGTCCCCAGCCCTGTGCACCCAGGGCCCACCTGCCAGCGCTGGTGCTGCTCTCTGCGGCTCGGAGGGCTCTTAGTCCAGAGAATTTTCATACCGAGCTCACAGCATGATCAAAGTGGCCATTATGGCAGTGTAATTGAGGAGGGAATTGCTAATCTGCTGGGGATGCCAAGGAGGGAAGGAGAAGGTTAGGAGCATCCATAGGTGGCAGGAATGAGCAGGTGTTAGGGTAACTATTCAAATTAGGCATCCTGACACAATCATTTATAACAGAGGCTTTAGATTCCCTGGAAGGCACTAAAGCTGGATATCCTATCTATTCTACTCAGTAAGCAAATAGCATTTATTTTGGTTCAAACAGTGACGTTAGTAAGCCTGCATCAATGCAAAGTGAGCTGCATTTAATTAAGCTATTCTCTGCAACTTATACAATGCCACAGTACTACTGCATTGCCTTTTCTCTCTGCCACTGCTGAATTTGACCTCCAAATCCTTACTTGGATTCAGCAGTGTGGCCCACGTTATCTTCAAACAGACAATAAAGGCAATGTCTGAACTCCAAAACTAAAAAAGAACCCTATTTTCCACAACGGTTTTCACATACACAAGCCTCTAGAAGATTACGAGGGTACTTTATGAATCAAATGCAAAATGCAGAACTAGTATTATCTCCCACTGAATTGCTGTCATCTCTGAAGGATGTGTTGAGATCCAACATTATACAACTCTTCATAGTAGCAATTTTGTAATGTTTTATCTACTTGAAAATAATAGGGAATTTTAGGTAAGCAGAATCTTAATTACCTCAATTAAGTTCTCATCCTGCATCACTAATATCATTGGGAGCTTTGTCATTAACCTCAATGAGTGCAGGACAGATTCTTTAGAATTTAACCTGGATACTCAATATTCTTGTTCTAATGAAAAATGCATTAATGAGCTTCATTAGACTACTCAATTTTGAAGAAGCATCTTCCCTGAGCAGCCAGCCTCCCTCAACAGCCTAATGGAGCACTGGTGCATGAGTGAGCCAGAACTTGACACAAAGAGTGTTTAGGTCACTCAAAGTCTTTTTATTGACTCAGAGAGCTTCACGTTCAGCCCACCATGGGAAGAGCAACACCTATTGACTCACTTCAGAAACTGCCAGAGGTGGAGATGCTAAAACGTGCATACACTTTTGAAATTAAGTGAAGGACTGTATGCAGTGAATAAACACAATTAAAACAGGAATTCATCCCTATAATTAAAAAATTACGTAAGTTTTCTACATAGTCTGCACAGAAGATCCTCAATGCATTTAACACACTACCTTTTTTCCAGTCATCTACTGGGACACATTATGGGAAAACCAGTGATCTTCTGTGACCTTCATTTTATTTTATTAAATGCAGCAGACTCCTCATGCTGAATATGAAATAAAAAATATGCAATCCAGGGAAGTACTTTGAGAAAAAAATGCCCTTTGGAGGACCCAATTTTAATCTTGATGTATAATGATACAAATTTGCCAGTGACATTTGAATAAAAATCTCTATTATTTATATTATTGTGTTCAGACTTCGATTCTGAATTACTGAATTTAGAACGGGCACTGAAGATCACAGTTCAGTCAATGCTTTATAAACATGGGAAATACATATTTGAAATATATCTGAAGTAAGAAGAGACTAGCTGTACTCCACAGCCTTAGTAGCCACAATTTAGGAGGTATTTTCCTTTCCAAATAGCTATCCAACTGGTGGTAGAAAAAGCACCCAAGTATCAAACACATTGTTTACACAACAGCGGCTGATTTTTTGCTAATAAAGCCTTCAAGGAGAAAATAATGTGAATTGCCCGAGCAAGGGAAACTGACACTTGCAGATATTTTGTCTTTCCCATAGCTCTAAGGACAATTGAAAATATCACTTGTTGCAATCCCTTGAAAAACTGGGTGGGGAGGAGAAGGATAGAAGGTCTAGTATCCTGCTAGAAAGAGCAGATTAACAAATCAGCACTCAACATCCGCTGAATTTCAGTTATCAACCTGCAACCGAGCAACCTGCCTGAAATCCCACATGCTAAACACAGAGCCTAACACTTGTAGCTGGTTTGGAGCCACATCAATGTGGGATGGGTGTAGCTGGTCATAGCAATAATATGGGGGTATTCAAATTTGGAAGGGAGGGGACTTATGGAAATCCTTCTCCCTAATTAAATCAGCGAATGAGAGTTTGAAGTGGTAAATAATAAATCACAAAGAATCCTCAGTCTGGTTGTCAAGGAAACCAGTATGCCTCTGCCATAATTGCTGTGAGCCCAATCTTGCCCTTTTTGACATCAAGCCTTATCATGCATTCTGGTCAGAGACTGAGCCTGAAAGTGGCCTTTCCCTTCCTCCCTGGCAGGAGCCCGGGCTCCTGGAGCTCCAGTACAGCCCCTGAGCTCCTCACGGAGAAATGGGACAGCCAGCTTCAGCCCGGCATGGCACGGCCACGGCAGCTGCATTTACTTGGAAGGCATTCCCCATTTACTGGTGCTAACATCTTCAGCCTGGCTGTCACAGCCTGTCACAAGTCCCAGGTTATTTCCAGTTCCCTAGCTCCTACTCCCTTAGCATTTCTGCAAAGCAGGAATCAACCATTCATTTCGCTTATGGAAAGAGATGGAGAGGGAAGTACAAGACAAATATGCTTTCAAAAGCACAAAAAACAGATTAAAAATTGACTGCATGCCAAGTCATTCAGATAGCTCAATGCATCATTGTCTTTTCCCTCCGCGATGATAATTACCTTCTATAAACATTTCCAAACTTGTTTTTTCCTTCTGTTTCTGGTGTAATCACACATGGTCACTGGACATGCACCAAACTTTGAGCATAAGCAATTCTCAGTGCTTCATCATCAGGAAGGCCAAAAAAGGAGGATAGCTATATTAGAGTCTCTATCTCATCCTTCAAGAAATCCTGAAGCAGATTTAGAGGAAGTATCTTCAAAGTAAGGAAATAGGAGGAACAACGGGCAAGTACATAATGTTCCCAGCTGACTTTTAGTAAAAGAAAATCTAGAGACACAGAGAAGAATTGAGAGAATGAAAAAAACCCATAAAAACTCCCTTTAACAACTACAGAGAGAAAAAGACTACCAGAAAAATTTCCTGAGGATTCTTACTTGAATCTTCTGCAACTAGTTTACTGGTTCCTTGCTGTTTTATCAATGGAATAATCTTCTTTTCATTCCTAATTGATTCCAAGCAACAACCACTAAAACAATTTCCTTTAATATATTTTTATAAATTTTACGTTAGCAAAGTATGTTCAAAGTAATAAGACTGATACACCCTTCTGATTTTAATCCTTTGCTGTATGCTGTTCTAATGATCTTTGTTTCTTTCATATGTAAAGAATGTAAAAGACTCAGCTCAGGACCCAAGTTTCAATGGGACACTGGGGATACTCACGGTATAGTTCCAAAACTTTGTCTTGACACCACATTTGGGTACGTGTAATTTACTAATTTATTTTTATCCGTTACTCAAAGTGGTGTGCTAACAGCATTTTCATCTGTCTGCTCAGCTACTACTCAGAGACGGCTATTTAGTTTTATTGAGTCTAGCAACTGGCATCTTTTTTTTTTGTCAAGTTGGTAGATTAACCAAACATCTCAGCAAAACATATGGTGTCACACAGTTTTTCTGCTGTAATATTCAACTATTCAAACATTAACTAAGGATATTGGTAAAATCCTTTGTTCAACAGATCTGTAGATATGCAATGCATAAAAAGCAACAAATGTTTTTCTACAGCAGGCTCCATTAAAGCAAAATAAACTCTCCTGGTAAACCCCATCCAAATCCCTTCCATGTTCTTCTTCAAAGGCGATATAATGCTGGTGTTTGGTAGCTAAGAGAGCTTGAATTCAACTTTGACCTTTGTTCCAAAACAGTTCATAGTTGCAGAGTATCACGACATAATTCAGGCTGAAGTGGATTCCTGCCTCTTATATGCTCAAAATAGTCCTTAATCCAAATAATTCTTACAGCTATAAAACTTAAATCACATATAGAAACAATTACTCCTATATATTTTAAAAATTGAAGCCACTCTAGTTGTCATCCCAGTTTAAAAGGTACAATTATGGATTAGTTACAACCAATTGCAATAATGCACATTATTCTCTGTATGACTCTATGTCTCTAAAACTTGACTGCCTTACCACAAAAAAAAAAAAAAAAACAAAAAAAAAAAAAC
>VWZN01008249.1:110890-127100 GCA_013396955.1 Regulus satrapa | reverse complement strand
AAAAAAAAAATCCATCAGAAAAGATAACATTAAAGCAAATGATTGAGCCATTTGAGTATAAATACATTCATCTGCAAAATACACATGTACATCCATCAGAAGTAAAAAGGCCTTTAGCTGATTTACAGATAATTTACTATGGCACACTCTTACCACTATTTTATTCTTATTTGAAAAATTAGTCTGGATTCCTGAGCACAATGACAGGAACCAGTTTATTTTTATGTCTCTTGCTATATTTCAGGGCTCTTGAACCTTTAGGGCTAAACATCTCTGCGACAATCTGTTTTTATCATCCAAGAGTTTCACATACTTCAAGATTCAAAGAATAGTGTCACTGGCTTTCCCAGTGACACATCATGCTGGAGAAGTTCAATATTATCCAGGACCTGCTCCATCATAATCCACTGTGAAAAAAAATACCTCTGTCTCATCTGTTGGTAGGAAGCCATAAATAAGCTGATATTTCTCCTCTGAACAATCTTCCAGGCGGTCAATTTGATTTGTCAATTCTTTAGAATTTTTATGTCCTCTGAGCAGTATCTATTCACTATCTTTTGTCTTCACCTTTTTGCTTAGATTCCTGCAATTTTGAACTAAAGCCTTCAAACCTCTTATTCTCTGTAATAATAAACTCTGGACTTCAATAAGCTTTGCTATTATGTAGGGAGTTTTTGCAGAGCACTATTGGCTCCTCATCTGAAACCAACGTGCTGCTCAGAGGTGGTCTGTCCATGGCTGCGGGAGCCAGGCCACCCCACCTCTGTCTGTGTGTGACAGCTGTGCCAGGCAGCTGTGGGATGCTGCTCCTGGCTGGCGGGGATGCTGGTGCCTGGGCTTCAAACTACTCCAGAGCTTGTGCTGCAGGACAGCCCGAGCTGAGCACTGCCGGCTGCCAGAGCACTGCCTGCTTTAGGAGGCTGGGCGTGGTACCACTAAACTGTAGATAAGCAGTTTCTGAACAATTCTGAACTCAAATTCAATTTTAATATGTCCCTATATGGTATCATGCTGAAACATCCACAACTGTCTCCTGCTGTAGTTATGAAAAATGGTTATTAATTGTAATTGGCCTAAGCTACTTTTAGAGAAATCCTATCTTCAGGCTTCACCACCTATCTAAATACCCTCTTTCTGCCATTACTACAGACATTCCTCTATGGAGAAATACAGGCAATGTGTTCTGCATTTCCTCACAGAATACCAACTATATTAAGCATAAAGGGCTGGAACCAAAACATGAATAAGAAATCAGAGGCACTCTGAAACAAACTACTTGTGACACTTATTTATAGGCAACTATTTATAGGCCTCTTCCTGGGAGAGTAAGATGAGACTGAAACTCCAAAACAGCTAACCATAGTATTGCCCTGTGTGTAAATTACAGAAACCTTAAGTTAAGGAAAAAGCTCTGTGTGCAGAACAGTGTTCCACTGAGTCTGTTCTTTCTTTTCCTGGTTCTGATCCTTCTCCTTCCAGGTGCCTGAAAGGATTACATACAGTTCACAATCCCTAGCTCAAAACAAAAACTGTCTTGGTATCAGACAGTTACATCCTAGCTGCATGGGACTGATAATTTTAAAGGCTACTAGAGCTAATGATTTTTTGAAAGACAAAGCTTTTCGCATTGTCGTGACAATCCTACAGATGTGTAAACCAGCAACCCATGTTTTGACGTCCTGTTTCAGGCCCTTCCCGATTGCCTCCGGACACTAACTCTGTAACAGCCAAGGGCGATGGTGTAGCAGAAGACAAAACAAGGGTCATTAGCAGAAGACAAAACAAGGGTCATCTCGCCTTAGAAGCTACTCAGAAGCTTTATGAGGGCTTTCCCATCATCCTTCTTCACCTGCACAGCAATAAACCAGCCAGTGAAGCAGACAAAGGAGCTAAATTTGTGCAAGCCTTGCTCAGTAGGGCTGCTGGAACTAGGACAGTGAAGAACATCAGAGTGGAGGCAGTTTGACCACGAAAAAACAAATTTGGCACTAATATGAAATACCTGACAGTTTGGAGTCTAAAACTTGATCAGTTCTGAAAGTCTGTGCTTTATGAAAAGCAACCACTAAGATACCAGCAGAATAATTCAGTGAACTGGAATCTGTGGCTTTCTTTTTTTCTTTTTTTTTTTTTCTGAAAATACCACATTTTTTCTTAGGCTTGCCAACAGTTTGAACAAGTAGCCTTAGAAAAGAGTGATTTAGTAAACAAAGAAACAAAAAATTAACTTGTGAATTATAAGTACTTGAAATAGAATCTCCTGTGCCCGCAATTCATATTAACATGGTAAGTTTCTTACAGAATGCCTTTTCAAGGAAAGAAATATATTCCTTGTGTGTTCAAGTATAGAGCCATAAACCATATGAGACCCTATTTATTTCAAATTTCCCATGATGCCATTTACTCCAGCTTTTAACCTTTTATGTGACATTGAGCTATTTTACAATCATAAAATAGTAGGAAAAAACGACCTGTTAATTTGAAAGGGACACATTACAACATCTCTCCCCGGCACTATAATATTTTAATTTCTTTTTTTCAAGGCAAACCAGTTGGAAAGTGACCATCTGCTACTCTCTTAGCACTATTCAAGCAAAGCAATGCACAGAATGTCCTCTTTCCCAGCAAGAGTAGGACCATTAACTGAAAGGAATTTGGGATTTTGTCATGTGAGTTTAACAGATTGATTGACAACAAAATTTAATCTCAATTTTTAAAATTATTGTTAAATATACTGACTATAAGCTGATGACATAAAACCACTGCACATGGTGTGACATCTAGAGCAGTATAAGAAATCTGAACCTTTCCAAGAAATAAATCAGTATTATCAAATCTCCTATGCAAGTTGTGTTCTTCTATTTTGAGTGTTAAGCTAAATGCAAGCACACTTTACAAGTACAGTTCTATTTCTCACTTCAAAATACACAATGTGCTTTGGACACTGGGTAAGTTTTCAGTATCACTTAAGGTTTTGAATATTTCAAAACAGTTGATAACGGCAGTGAAAGAGGAAACTCGACAAGCTCTCCATGCTGATAAATATAGAATTTTTTGGATGAGTAGAGCTCAATGGAGCCGTAATCTTGGCTGGCACCTGTACATGATACTATAACACATACAGCTAGAACTGCAAGTTTGTGAGAATAAATTAAATTAAATTCACATTCATGTTAGCACTTTAAAAGATGTTGTCAGTACAACTTTGTATGCATGCAAGCCACTGCACTTTTGAAAGTTTTACCCTTAATGTTTAGAATTCAAACACACTGTCTCTAAGGGTTGGGAGATACACTGGCTGTATCTTAGTTGGCCTTTAATCCACATTATTCACATCTGCACCTCCTCTACATGCTGCACTAAACTGCAAATTAGGCTGAAAATAAAGTAACTACACTTCAAATTGTTAAATTCTAAACGAGTTTATCCCATCTGAATTGTGAAATATAGCAGATGTCAAATGCCTTTACCAAAATGTACTCTACAGTTGCCTTAAATCTGCAGTATATTTTACTTTTAAAGCATTTTTTTCTCTTGTTCCTCCTCCTAGTCTCTCTCTCCCTATTGAAAAAACAATCAAGCAATTCAGAAATGTATACTGGTAGCAAAATACTTGCTAAACATAAAAGACAGTTTCTCGCTGTTTTATGGAATAAATAGATCTTTTTGATCAGCTATTAATGACACAGCAGTCATATCCATTTGCCCAATAAATGTGCAAGTCTTACTGCTTTCCTTATTTTTATTTATCAATTTCATAAAGACAGTAAGGCACTTTAAACTGTATTTCTCAGGGAATACTGCACTTTGGGGACTGTTAAAAGTCACTTTGCCTTCAGCCTTTATCACCCTACGTGAGGTACAATAAACACTAAGAAAATGTGCTGCCTATTGTGTGCCTTGTTATAAAGTTCACGTCCAGCAATTCTCCTGTCCCTTCACTTTGAATTTCCTTTCTTCCCAAGCCTTTCTCAGACATGTTCTTAGCAAGTCTAACTGATTCGTCCTAATTTTGGGTGACAGACTGGGTTGAGCAGTACAGGCTCAAGTTATGCAACAGGCACATTCACATGGCTGAAATTTCACCTACTGCTTATTCCATTCAGTTGTGGCTAGGGAGTACTGCTCACTCATAACGCTAGATTCTGGACCTTTTTTCTTAAAATATTCCACTATTCCATAAGAAATTTCCTGTGCCCAGTGTCCAGCAGCCACACATTACCAGGCTACAATTAAATCAAACAGACCTTGCTCACAATGTTTCTCAGGATCCAGAGCACAGTTGAAATAGAAATTCAAGGAAGGCTGTACATCATTTATGTGATTTTTCTACCATGAGGTAAGACAACCTAGTGGCATTTTGCAAGGTACAGAGAAAAGTTCTGGTCAAGCAGTAAAGCACAAAAGCTATTCAGAACAGAGTGATCCTCTAAACTTGCTAGGATGCCATGCAGATGTTCAAAAGCCACATTATCTGCAATTGCCTTGGTTCTTGGATTGGCTGAATCAGTCAAGAGAAAGCCAGACAAAACAACAAACTTGCTGTGAAGGTACAATTGTTAATTCTTTACATGGTCCTAATACCCATACAAAAAGCCAAGCAAGCACATAAATATGCATTTATTTGCTGTTATGTTAATTTTGTTAAAAAACATCAATAGTTGATAAGCTGAATAATGTGTGCAATTTTGAAAGGCTTTGCAAACATAGATGTCTGACTTGACCTTAGGACTATTTTCTCCTTCAGGCAAACCAATATCATAACCAGAACAACACGAGAAGATGAACATTGTTGGGGAGTTGCTCACTGTGCCTGTCATACCCCGTTAATGCAACTTTGATTTGCCTTTGTTCTGACAGTAGCAAACAGCTGCTTGTAAATGAGCCACAGTCCCTGGGCTGCCTCCCATTATTCCACACTTTTGTTTGACAAGGTCACTTGCTGTGGGGATTTTGGGGAGAAAGAGTGTGCAGTCTATGGAATTAGAGTTAAACCACAGGCAACCCAGCTTGAATGCTCTTATTATATTTTTTTTCCTTAGCACCAGCAAAGCAAAAATAACAAAGAGAAAATCTTCTACTCTGTGAGCAAGTCAAAACTTTTATTTCTCCCAGTGTTCAATTTCATAATCCTAAAACTATCTTACAAAAAGCAAGTCATGTTTCCATAAATCCCCTTTCATTCAAATCTTAACAGGATTTATATGAAAGATGTATTTAATTACAAAACAGGATTAACAAAAACAGATTAATATTGTTTTGTTCATCCACTGCTACAATTCATCAGGTGACAATACTGAGATATAGCTAACAGAAACTCTGACAAACACCACAAAAACATGAAGAAACCATCTGGTTTATGCCAGTTTTCACAGGAAATTGATTTATTTTTAATAGGAACCGAGGCACATTAGTTTTCTGCAAAGGAAAGCATCTCATAAGCAAATTACTGCTATGATAGCTGTCCATATAGGGGCAAGCAGACATTCCTCTGATTGGGGTTTTATGATGCTGAATTAAACTGTAAAATCACTTTACAAAGACATTAGGATAGTATCTGGTGCTATCAAATCATCCCTGAACCTTCATTTTCCAATGCGACCTGTGATCTTAAAGGCAGTGAAAGCTGTCATTTAGGATAGCCTGTTTCTTTGTGACAACTGTTGCTTTTGAAGCCAGCATAAACAGGGAATAGGTAGCAAATATTCAAAGGGATGGTTGATGCTATGGGAGGAGACAGCCAGTGGCAGTCTGCAACCACAGATGAATCACCGCAGCGTGCTTTTAAAACTTGCAAGTGAAGAGAAAAGAGTGACTGACTTTAAAAACGCCTTTCAGGCTCTTCAAGAAGGGTCACCGAAAACAATGAATGGAAATCAGTCCAAAAACCTCCCCCAGCAGCCTGCTAAGCTATTCCGAAGGGACTGTCCTGATTGTTCAGATTTTTATCTCATCAACCCAAAAAGTGACTGAACTCTTCCTGCCCTGAATCGTTGGCTTCCTAGTTCTTTGTTTGGCCACTGGAAGAAATGTCTTCATCACAAAGGCCTCTGCATCCGCATTAAAAGAAAAATGCACAGACAATTCTGGAATCTTTGACTTAACTTTTAAGTCTCCTGGTGTTCTCAGCAGAAAAGCACATATGACTGCTAAACAAGTTTACACATCTTCCCCGGACTCACTGAAAATGCTGACTGGGCTTGGAAGATTAGATTTATGACAGTAGGACTGGGATAGGCAGCTTTCTACTTTCTACTCTCTTCCAGCTAATTCAGCTTAAATCTCACCCTCCACCACATATCTGTCAATGTGCAAGGTGCAAGAAAAGTCTTCCCAAGTTTCAGCTGGAAGTAGTTTCCCTTGTCAAATGCAAGTTACGAAATACATAACTAGTGACATACCTGAAGCATTCTAACTGAATTACACTTGAATTATCCAGTGCTAACAAGCAGTCATCAACAACAACGAAGTCTAATGATAATTCATGGTGACAACACTCACTTTCCAATAAAGCAGGCTGAAAACACTCCAGTAGCTGACTGCCAGAGTGCAGGATGGGAGGTTGTTAGCCTCATTTGTATTCAAAGGCAGGCAAATCACTAAAAGTCATTTACATCCTTCCATCTTTCTTAGTTCATGTCAACAGCAGGTGGTCTATCGATACTACCTTTGAAATAAGTAGGTGGCTTAAATTGCTTTCAAATTTCAGTAGAAACCCTGAATTATAGAATAGACCTTGAGTCTTAACTTTCCTGTTTTCTTTGTGTGGGCTGTAATAGAACATGAATAAGTACAGCATGCACTTTGTTCATATTTAATCTACATTAAAAACTAAGTTTTGCACATAAATCTAGACACCTTAATCTTGAGCCTTAGCAGACAATCACAGACACAACCATTTATGAGCTCAGCAAAGTGAGTTACAGAAGTTTATTTGTAAAGGTTTGAGTAAAATCCACAACAGATTATGAAAGATTTCTATAGATGATTTTTTTTCTTTTTTGTTAAAACACACATTTTTGGGATAAACAGATGAAGACTGACTCTTGAATCCTTTGATACATGTGTTTAAGCCTCCCTGCTGCTAGCTCACTGGGAACTACTCCTCTGAATAGATTACGTTCACTACACACTCCTAGGGACATATGTCTTCTATTTTTCTTTGTGGCATTGTGACTACTTCTAACAGTCAGTTTAAAAACACAAATGTCTGTTGTCAATCAGGACCAGTTTCTGATGAAGTGAGAAGAAACACTGCCTGAGACAAGAATCAAGGCCATCTTCATGCCCAAAAGAGTACACAGCCAGCAGTAAGCAACATCACAAATGTGTTATACAAATCCAGAATAGATTAAAGTAACTAAAACCAGCATTTGGTTGCTTTTCCTCTGTGATGTTTGCTTTCACATTTTGACAACTCCCTCAGAATTTGTGTGAAATTCAGTGTCCGCCAGAATTACTACTTTGATGTCTGCTTTCAACTTTCCATAAAGAACAGTGACTTTTGAAACACAGAGGTCAATAAGAACTCTGCAGACTGTGCAGACTGTGCCAAACCAACTCTTATATTTTGGTCAGCAGGCGGAAGCACAATACAATGCCCCAGTATCCCTGAAAACCAAAGCTGGCATCAGTCCCCACAAATCCATTGCAAATTCAGAGGCTTTGTTTCTTACCCTGTCTAGCTTCAGCTGAACATTAGTGAAATCTGACATGCATGATTCACATTTCAAGATCTGAGTAAGATTTTGTTGCTAATAAATACAGTATTTGTTTATACTGTTGGGATTTTTCTGTGTGAAAAATTGTAAGGATGCTGAAGGTATCCCCAGAGCAACTAAGCATAAGAGAGCCTGTACTTCTCAATGAGTTAAAGATTGTTTAAAGACCAGGACAGTCATTAAGCTGTATTTACTGTCTAGACAGGAATAGCTCCACCTAACCATTCCCAAAGGTTGTTAGCATTTCTAAAAATTAAGCAGCAGCAGGAAAAGGTTAAGATCAACTTACTAATTAAGTTACACTCACAGAAATCTGGAGAGGGGAAAGGAATGTAAATATGAATAGCATCCCCCAGTCTGCATCCCAATCCTTAAATACAGGTCTTTCTTTAGAAAGGAGAACATTAGGGCTGAGCATCAGTGTGCAGAGGTGATGCCCAGGCATGGGGCTGCACAAAAATGCCATTAGCCTTAGACAGATAAACTCCAAGGGGTTTCTTTTATCTAAGTTAGTGGTAGACACAAGCAGTGTTTTTCTTTCCTTCCCCTACTGTAAATCTGCAGTCTACTGGTAGAGCACACTCACTGGTCTTTTGTAGCTTTTGGTATTAAAAGGTGAATTCAAGATAAGTGCCAAACAATGAGGAATGTTCCAAGCCTATGTTAAGATGCTAATTGTATGATAAAAGCAGATATTTAGGTCACTTCCACGGTGCTTAGCAAATTCCCAAGGGCACTTGACAGGAAAACAGAACTCCAAGGAGCTACACAGGCAGCAACTGAGATAAAAGAGATCCCTTCTGGTGACAAGTATTACTCACGAATTCCTTAGCAAGTGGTGAGACTGGATAGTCTGAGCGATCCCTCAGACTCCCAGGAGGGACAGAAGCTCTGTTGCTCTACAGGTTCTCCTAGGTGGAAACCCCGAGTAAAGCTCCGGGAGGTCTCTGGTTTCCCTGCCCCACAGCTCTCCCTACACAGGACAGGCAGCATCGCTGTGCTTGTTTACACACTGCAGATGAGAAGACTCTGTTGATGCAACAATAATCATTTAAATTCTAATCCAAGGAATAACTGCATAAACAAGGAGCATGAGGCAAGCAGAGCCATCCACATCTCTGGAAACTGAAATGATGAATGTAAATCAAACTGTTCAGAATCACTTTCATTGCCATTTAAATAAAAGTCCAATTATTTAAATTGTCATTTAAATGTCATTTAGATAACCAATTTATCCCTCTTTACTTTTATCTGTATTTGTAATATAAAAGAAAGGATAACTCAGTGATTGCTAACAAAACACATTGATAAACATAGATTTTAATCTAAATTTGCACTTCCCTTGCTTTATTTGTAGATATACCTACCTTAATGCTATTTCAATGGAGCTTTTTAGATTTTTCATCTTTTCTTATCCTGAAAAGTGTAAATAAATACTATTTTTACAAATTAAATTAGTATCAAATCTTACTTTTATTTATATTGGACCTTTTCTGGGGAAAATAAAACCCCAGACTGGAATTCTTCTAATTCACACAGGTCTTCAAATCGTGGGCATTATCACCATATAAATTAAGTTATCCAACTTGTTTGCATTGCAAATGGACTTATTTAAAAAGCACTTTTTCTAGAATAAAAAACTGAATTGTTTGGGATTGGTGACCAGGTCACACAGAATTTTAAAACCAGGTTAGTCCCATCTTCTCTCTTCTAAAAAATTAGTTACAGATCAGAAGAAAGAAAAGAAAAATTTTTTTCCACTGTCACTGTTTGTAGATAACTGTAGCTTTGGATTAAATGGTCACAGAATTGCAATGAACAGAATAAATGGAAACTAAAAAAGAAATCCCAAATGTTTTCTACACCTGCAGAGGACAGCACAATGCCTAAAGCTAATTTAGCACCTCCCAGTCTTTGTTCCAAACCAAGTCAATGCTTTCACCATTCCTCTTAGAGAAAGCAAACCGGTAAGGCTTGAATATTGCTTATTAAATGCAACCTGAGAAGTGCCCGCAAGGGCGGCCCAGCACCTGCAGGCGCCCAGGGCTGTGCCCAACCTCCCCTCCCTGGCCTCCCCCTGCCCTTCCCAGCCTGCTGCCAGTCCAGGCACAGGGAGATGAATATAAACAGCTCTCCTGACATCACTTCTGCTAAGGAGTCACTAATGATTTCTTTTGATTTTTTTCCTTTCTCCTACTTCCCCGTGAGAAGAAGTTGATAATGAACTCTGTATATGGCACTGGCACTCTTTCTGGGGAGAAATAATAAACTGCAATTCCACCTCTTCCCTGCCCGTCTCTTTGGGTGGGTGGAATAATGGTGATGCCTACATTTTCTTCTCCACCTCCCTCAGGAAAAAGGTTAATAAACCACTCAGCATTTGCTTTTCGTGGAAACAGTATTTCTGGATTAATTAGCATTTCCAGGTAGTACAGTGATACTGTTTTGAGTGCTCAATACCAGGTTGTTCCAGATACCTATTAAAAAATTGTAACTCAAAAGCAGTTGAGGATTCATTCATTTTAGAACCGAAGAAATAATTCTAGCTACAACTGCAGCAGTAACTTGGCCTAGAACTGAGCAGAGACAGACTATTCCATCAGATCAGAATAATAACCAGAGCTGAGGGACCTAGTTAGAAGTCCTTACTCTCCCCCGAGATCACTGAGAGCAAGCCTTTGTGCTTTAAGACAATTTATACTTGATCGAGGTTGGAGGATACATATCCAACATCAGTTGTTGCAGCAACAACTGCATCTTGCAGAGTTTCTTGTACCTTCCCTGAGCAAACTATTGACAGGATGGGCACGTGGACCCCTTCAACCTGGAGCTTTGGGTGGCCAGAGAAGAGATAAATGCTCATCTCCTGTCAAGCACAGAAGACACTCTCCAGATTTCTAGCTCCTGCATGAGAGTATTTTTGTGGAAAAGGTGGGAGATGGCACCAGCAGACAAACAAGACCCACTCCTGGCAGGCTGACGTCTGAAAGATACTAAACGCAAGAACAAGCCTTCATTTCCAGATCTCAGGTGGAAGAAGATGCCTGCCAGCAGTCCTCAGTGCTAACTGAGAACTCATTCTCTATGGCCTAGCAGCACACAGCTCCAGGTCAGACCACTGGCAACCTCACATCCTACTTGGGGCTTCCACCAAAGGTACAGGGACCACAGTGCTCTTATGAGACTGTGACCACATATCTAACCTTAAGCAAGACCAAGGCTGAATATTGTATCTCCAAACCTCCCAGGCCAATATTGCAAATGTCTAAAAATAACTGCTTCCAGAATTAGCAGTTACTTACTGATTAAAACTGGTACTGAGAAAAAAAAATTCCAAGATCAGCTATACACATATATATGCTGCAGAAAAGGGCCAAAACGAAAACCAAACTGAACAGAGTATCTCAATCGATCTGTACAGTCCCATTTGTATGATTAAATTTCCAGAAAGGCATCACACAGTTTCAGAGCAAGACATCTGCCAAACTAATGAGAGCCCAAGAGTCAAAACAAAAGTGCAAATAAGTACTAGGAAATAAAAAAAATCCCCAAACTGTTAGGTAGACTCTACTGTCTAAAACTACAGGTGTTTAGGAAGAAATTATTTCTTAACTGTAAAACAAACATTTACAAAAGATGGTATTTCTTCATCTGGTGTTCATCAGAAACTTTTGCTCAAGTCTCAAAGCAGCAGCCCGCAAGTTTTGCTTCTTCCAGCACAAAAAACCAAAAGGGGCTGTCACCAGGGATGGGAAAAAAGAAAACCTTGAAGAGCTGGCTCAGAGTAACCAAATACTTCAAATCCAAATTTTACTCACTTCAACATGTTTGGAAGCGATGCAGGTTGGCTGAGAGCCATCCTCAACCCAACAAGTGTACCTCACCAGCTGGCATGACACAGACAAGAGCCCCCGACACCTCGGGAGGGAGCAGCCGGGAACAGATCGGGTGAATTAATGCAGCACTCCAGGTTGTGTGCCTGGGCAAAACTGTTTGTTCTTCGGCTCCAGTTTCAAAGTCAGTCAGTATTTAAACTGCTCCTTCTCTAGCTCAGATTTCAAAATCAGCGCTTATGTTTTATTGTTCTGCAGTTCAGCAAGACCAAGCACAATTAGCTTGTAAAATACTATATTGCCTGTCTTCAAGGTTGAGGGAGGGTGAGGAAGCACGGTGTTGATAGTGAGTAGTTACACACTTGGGCAGCTCTGGGCACGCTCAGTTTTATGCTGCAGTGCACTCAGGCAGCTGTTGAACTTGGTGTAAACCAAGAATAAGGCTGTGCAGTCAACAGCAAAGTAACCCCTGTCTGCATTTGCAAGGCCAGGTGCACTGAATGCCACATTTCTGCTGTCCTGGGAAGAGCAAGACTGGGACGTCACAGGAGCACAGCAAGGACTGGAGCAACTTACTCACTGTAAATTCTACTGATTTCTTTTTTTGTTCAACAAAATGTTCCAATAAGTTGTCTTGGATCCACAGGGAAGTTTCTAATCAGACGAGGCTGAACACACTGAGCCAGGAGTTGGATTTGAGTGAGGGAGAGCAGCGTTCTGGAGTGTCTTCTGCTGGGAACGAACCCCTTGGGCTCCAAGGCCCCATGTCATGGGCACGAGGGTCTGGAAGCTCCTGAGAGCTCCACCTGTGAAATCTGCAGCTCCTCTGGGGAAAACTGTTTATTACAACATTACAGAAATAGCCCAGGAGCTATGAATTTCAGTTCTGTGGGGTACAAAATCAACTCAAGAGAGGGTGGAGATGATTTGTGTTTAAGTAGCTACGGGAGAGACAAGCTCACTAGCAGCTCTGCTCACAACACGGCAAGCGGAACGTAAGACAAAGCTCCACGAAGCTGGGCACATTTGAAAGCAGCACGTTCTGATGCAAAGAGAAACACTCATTGCTGTCTGAACAGAAAAAGCAGTTCCTTCTGAGCAGTTCTGAAATTCAAAGTGCACGCTGGATACATACTGTGACAAATGCATACACTATGAATCCCGGAACTGCTGTATGCAATAAACCATCCGACTGGTCAGTCCAAGATATGAAAAGGTTACTTCTTGGGGAATGAGTGTTTGACAGCCTCAGCACTGTTTCGTTAATTTATCAGATTAAGGATCTTTCAGTGGAATGTCAGAACCCACCATTCCTAATGATAAAGATTAAAAAAAAATTAAAATACAAAAAAATAAGAAAGACTATTAGAAATACCTCTCTTTAGCCATATTAAGTATTTTGGTGTTTATTTGTAGCTACAGCAACATCATTCAAATGCTATAAATATTTTGAAAGGTATTACTCAGTGATTGATAAATACTTATTGATACGCTCTAGTGGTACTTTTTTTTTTTTTTTTTTAAAGTAAGTATGGGCATTCCAGATATTCCTAAAAGAGGGGAAAATATGTATGACAAAATTGCTATTCTACATTAATTTCCACGAGATATGTGAATTTAGCCACAGGCTATCAGTCTTGAAAGAACACTACTTTTAGAAAGCTTAGTCACACGTTTTATTTTATTTTATTCTATTTTTCTCAGTAGAAACACACTTGTACAAATGTGATTGCCTCAACTCCTGGCTCCAGACCTACAGGGAAAATCCACAAGTGCGTGCATGCAGTTGTTTTGTAGTATCTCAGTTTATTTTCTAGCAATTACTACTCACTATTTGCAATGATGCGTTACCAGATTACCCATTCCAATTGCTTATTAAAGTATGAACAGGGTATCTCAAGTCTGTTATAGACATAATCCTAGGGGTGCCTCTTCTGGTCTCTGGACAACAAAACACACATCCCAAAACATCAGTGCTCCATTACCCTTTCTGGCATATGAGGTGCCTTCTAGCTAATGGCCCAATTAATCATGAGGATGTGCTTGAAAAGGAAGTTGAAATCTTGTTTGGATAATGAAGTAGAGATTACAGGATGCCCGAGAAGAAATTGTGCCACAGAAGCACAAATTGAACACGTTCATCATAGTGATAAAATACACTTATTACAACTTTTAAAAAGTAATTGACAAAATCTTAATTATCATTTTACAAATTAATAGCTACAGGTAAAAACGGATGTGGATAGATGAAGGGGTGTGAGGACTTAATAGGTAAAAATCATATGCTGCTGAGAATCCACATAAATTAGGTTTTTATTAATAGGTATTAACTCCACAAGAATGTTAAAAAATGGCATCTTTTATACACAGATTGGATTGAAGAGTTGAAATTGAAGAGGAAAAGACATTTTTGACTGAAGATAGAACACATTTTAATGCTATTGACCTAAGGTTGTTAAGCCTAAAAATACGTTTCATAGTCTGTCTTCAGAGTTTCTTTTTACAATTGACAATATTTGTGTCCATCTGTCTGAGGCACTGGACTCTGCTAAAGGTGGACGGGGGACATGTCAACAAGCTCAATTCACAAATACGGAGTAAAAAATAATACTACAGATTTTCCTGTCTGCATTTACATCCAGCCAAGTGACAAGTGGTTACTTATTCCAAGTGCTATATTTTTAAGTATTTTTTTTAACTATTCACTGGACTCAAAATCCATTATCCATTATTATTACTCAATAAGTAGTCTCATTGAATTTACTTTCCAATACAAAAGTATCTGTATTCCAGTTACTTCAGTTATTGTAGTTACAATTGTTTGTATTTCAGTATTTCATTTATTCCAGAAAATTGTAACAGAATCATTAAAATAGGATAATATGGGCAATATTTTTCCTGCTTAGGCAGTGAGCAGTCCTAATCATATAAAAATCTTGTTTATTATGATTTTAAGCACTCACCCCTCATTACAACAAATTGCTGGGTTAACACACCTGAATCAAACTCTCTAACCCATAATGAGACTGATGAACACTGGAAATCTTTTTCATATGACAGATGCAAACCTACTGTAGCTCTGGCCAAAGAGACCCTGCTACTGAGTAAACAAGACAACAGCTCGACCTTTCTGTGTTGTTATCCAATTCACAAATAAAGAGCACTGAAAGAGATTACAGGAAAGCCTTAAAGTATCCAGAATTATACCTGTTTATGATTCTGCTAGCTCTGAACATATAACCAGAGGTGGGAATTAGTGGAGACACTATATGCTTGTCAGTTCCAGGGTTTATATGTCTATTTTCAGACTCTCAGGAAAACAAAAGATATTTTAATAAGAGAAAGGGAACACTGAATTCACTGGTAGTGAAGGCAAATCTCTCACCTACAGGAATAAAGCAACTACCATGATGTTTTGATTTTATTATTTTACCTTAATTTATTTGAAGGGTTGGATTTTTTTGCGTTTTTTTGTTTGTGTGTTTGTTTTTTTAAGGAAACAAGACCTTACAGAATCAGATCTTTTTAACTACCTAAAAAAAGGGCATTGGAGTACTTGAAAGAGCATGAAATTCCGCACTCAGATATAGTCTCAAATAGGCTGGTAGGCTCTACTTTCATGGATAAGTACATCCTAAAGAGATTACAACATCTTAGGCAAAAAGCTATTGAATTACAGTGTGGATTAAATTACAGAATTTGGTAAGTGCGTATTATCATATATCAGCACATCCACCAGTTTAGTTCAGGAGATAAGTTACTAAAACTATGCAAGAAGCTGAATAGCCTCTTATGACAGTTTGATGCATTATTGATTTTTTTCCATTTTTATTTCCAAAACAAATTTCATTTAATTTTCATTATTAAATTCCCATCAATTCAGGCAATTCACAGACTTTTTTGGCTGTTGAACGTCTTTCTGCAGAACACATTAAAGTAACTGAGTAGAAAATTCTGTCATAACAATGCTTTTTCCTGCTAACTATTGGCAATTACTCTCCTAGCCCACTGCGAGAATTACAAGCAACTTAATTTTTATACATGAAGACTGCAGGAAAAAAAAAAAAAAAAAGAAAAAAAAAAAAAAAAAAGGGAAAAAAAAGAGAGAGAAAGAAAAAAGGCCGCTTAGGTAGTGGGCTGNTAGACAGTTCTCAGTACTCAAGCATTCCAGGTTACTACTCACCCAAAGCAATAATTATCTCTTGATTCAGTTTACCACAAACTCACAGATTTAGTTATCCCCCCCTCCATTTTAACAAAGGTTTCATAATACAAATTTTGCCTTCTCATTTCAGTTGCATAGAGAAGCTACTGGAATGCTAAAATAAAATTATCTACATTAGATCAGCAAAAAACTCATTGTTCATACTTTAGGCAAACACTCAGTCCTGCTAATTCTTAACAAAAATAATATTTATAGGATATTTGTACACTACAGGGTAATATGAAGCAAGGCAAACTATAATAATGAAGAACAACCAATTTAAGTACATACAAAATAATGTATTTTTTCTGGAATTCTTCAAACATAACCCAACCAAGTAAAAACTATATTCAACCTCTAGGTTGAATCAACCTCTATTGAGACACTTTTTTTTACACGTATATTATATATAAATGTAATATATTATAATTAATTTTTAAAAAAAGTTTAAA
>VWZN01008249.1:85058-105579 GCA_013396955.1 Regulus satrapa | reverse complement strand
TTTTTTTTTTTTTAATAGACAAGCCAGAAATATGGAAAAGCAGCTGAAGGGGAAATTAGAAAATGAAAGTCCTTCAGACAACGAGGAATTGAGAGGGTCCTGATCTTTCATGAGATTATTACACCTAACAACCCAATTCAGAGAGATGCAAGATACATGCTACCATTTCTAACCCCTTTAGAGCATGAGCAATGTAAATAACACTACAGACATATTTGAATTGCAGTGCTAATTCAGTTGTTTTTACTCTTTGTTTAAAGGTATATTATGCTCATATGGCTGAGTGTTTTTGTTTGTTTTGCATCAACTCCACTCAAGCTGTGGAAAAAGCTGGAGTAGGTGAACAAAGGCTCTTTTTCCCTCAGACACCTTCCAAATATTCCAAACCTCACAAAAATGGACTAGAAATTTGCTTTTCATTATTCTGAGGTTCTGTGTGAGAAACTGCATGTTGCTCATTACAAAAGTCTCCTGCACACAATTCTTTGGCCTGAGATGCTGCAGTTTTTCCTGCACAAGAAGCATTTTCTTCCTCCCACCCTGCAGGAATATCTTGCCTTGTTGCAATCTGCCTCTTGCCAGACTGGGCACCTTGCTGTCTGTGAGCATAAGCCAGGGGAATGTTTTTCTCTGCTCTGACACTCATAATCCCACTTGCCAGGCTGCTGCTGGCAATGGAGCAGGAAATGCATCCCAGTGCCGCCAGTCCCGTGCCCTGGACACACCCTGTACAGGCTAGGTAGGTAAACAGTTTTAAAAGCAGAGAGGTGTGAAAAGGTCACTTTCTTGATTAAAAAACTGAATAGAATCAAGTAAAGTGTAAGAGCAAAAAAGTAGAGCTTCCTTCCCAAGAAAACCCTTCCTAGCTCTTGCACTTGTCTTGGTTTACCTGAAGGTTTTTGAGCTCCTCCTTTACCCAGAGCTAATTTGCTTCAGAGAGTTACTCGCAGCTACATTTCTCTGTTCCTTTGTTAAAGATGGAATCCCTCCAGGGCTGCTCACAGCACTTGCTTAGGGCTACCTTCCTCTCTCTTCCATCAAAATTCTCCTATTAGGCATCTCCGCCTTCCACAATTTCCAAAACTAGTCATGTCAAATACAGCTATGGAAATTTATATTTCCCCCTTCCACTTTCTGAAGTAAAAATTTCTTTCTTAAAAAAATCCAATTAAGTAGGACACTATACTGCTTGAACCAGGGTGCCATGTTTCATTCAAATAAAGTGTAAGAGCTACTATAATGTAGAACTTCAGATTATATATCTCATATATTTAGAAATATTCAGCATATCCATAGTCGATATATTGCCTATTGCTTCTTTTTTAGTGCTCTGGCTAGCATCTACACTGCCTGTCCATTACTGTTTTGCACCAGTTGGGAAGTCTTGAAACTACAGAATGCAGTTTCCTCCAGCTGAAACTGAAGTGAAAGCAGTAAACAAAACAAATCTGAGATTCTGCTACAGTTGTAATAACCAATTCCTTTGTTCAGAGTCAGATCCACTAGGATTCAGTAACAGAAGATATGCCATGTTAAAAGGTAAAATAACACAGTCTATGTTTCTTGAAATAGCTACTCTATTGCCTTCTGCCTGAATCCAGCCTCTCCTGCAGGGAACAGCCCAACCAGAAAGGGCCATGTCCCCGTGGCAGCAACTGCTCCCCGGTCAGTAATAAGACATCATAAGAAAATACGTGAGAACAGTGATGGCTCCATCTTGAAATAAAACTGACCGACACAATAATGTGCCTAAATACTTTTTTACTGTTGACAGAACAAAGGAGATTACATGTTGACCATAGGAAATACCAGTATGATGAAAACAATGGAAGAGTTTATTTCTGCAGCTCAACCTCTATCTCCTCCTATATATTCTTCAAAACAGTCTTAATAATATAAAGCTGAAGAGCAAAAAGAATGTAAAGCCAAAAGAAACACCCGATGCAGCGCAAAAATTGAAAAAACCAAACCATCCTTCAAATAATCATTATATTGGAGTTATAAGAAATAACACAGCATAGTACTAAAGGCAAGCAGTAAATTTAAATTGAAGGATATTAAAATTGAATTTGCTTAATAGAATAAGATTGAATTTTTTATTTAATCTTTTTCCTAAATTAAAAAAACTACTGTTCTTAAAATCTTATGTCATAAACATTACTGTAAAATCACTTAATATTTTTCCAATAAAAAATATTTCACTATGAATATTTCCCATTTATTTAATTTAGAGACACGGTTTTGTATTGTCAGTTTGGGAAAGGAGTGAAAAAATTGTGGTTTTGTGAAAGTGTCCAGTTTTTTCTGAATTCAGTTTGTTTCTACGTAATCCATCCCTGCTGAGCTCATAAATCTCACAGTAAAATTCATGAAACTACTACCACGAATATCAGAGAGACAAGAAATGAGAAATGGTTGATCTGACTTTCTGTGCAGGCTATTTCAGGATGAACAGATCAGCTTCCCAGATGTCTATTCATGCCTGGACTGGGAAAGCCATTATAATGAAAATCAGAGTTAAAAGGTCTGGGGCCTTACCTGGCCTGGAGGTATGCTCTGAAAAAACCTGTTTTTCCTGGTCTAGGAGTCATAGAAAGAACTGACCCCTTGAACAAGGTAAATGAGTTCTTCAGAGGCCTGGAATAAATTCCTAGGCTCAGGATGCTTTTTGGTCTTTGTTATTTACCCATTTCCTTCAGGTTAATGAACTTCAGGAGAAACAAGAGCTGGAAAACACCACTCTCACAGTCTCTTAACTATGTTTTAAGCACCTAAAATACAGGTACAATGCCTAATGGCATCCATTAGCACACTTTCAGTAACACCTAAGAACCCACAGTGTGCACCTATAACGAAGCAGCTGCCTCTATCTCTGAGCATTATCAACACTTTTAAAAATACCTGCTCTTAGGACAGAAAACTGAAAGCTTTGTAAAAACTAGAACACTGATGGGAGATTGAGGAAATCGTTTCAGAGTTAATTTGCTCCATCATAAAGCTGCATTGCACACCCCCATCAATGCCTAGCCGCTCCCAGGGCTTGGAAACAGCCCAGGCTGGTGCTGGAGTGGGGCCAAGCCCCAGCCGCTGTCAGCACAGGACCACCGGGGCTGGGGGACCCAGCAGGCCAGGCTGGGCTGCAGGAGGAAAACCCCAGCCCCAGAGCAGGACACAACCTCCTGGGACTGAAACACTCAGAAACTGGGACACCGTAACCCCACACCCATAGGCAAACTGACTTCTGCACAGAACGTGCACTGGCAGTAGTTCAGACATGCAAAGAGAAGAGCTCTACTCCATGACACAAAAACCCACAGCCCGAGTTTTAAGGCAGCCTGATTTGCATAGAGTAACTGCATGCCCAGCTATTTCTCCAGCCTCATTTCATTTGGGACTACAGGCTGGGGGCTCTTTTTCTCTTTGGGCTGCTTTTGGGGGGGNNGGGGCTTTTTTTTTTTTTCTTGGTTTTGTTTGTTAGGAGTGGGGTGTTTTTTCTGTAGCTAACAAGTTGCTATGTAACACCTTCTGAGTGCTACTAAATATTAAAAAACTAGACACAAGAAATAAAACAAGCGTAAAGGAGCAACTACTAATTAATTTTCTTGGCAAATCCATATATCTGAGATGCTAGTTCACTCAGATTCATGATTAAACACCATGAATTTTAGCCTGTATAGAATGCCTAGGAATGAAAACTGTAACTCCTATAAGAAGGGTGGAAAAATTCAAGGAGAAACCATAAACAAACAGATGTTGCACTTATTCATAGTAAGGAATGTTCAATAAAGAAACCTAAAAGGGCAATTGGATGACAGCAACATTTCTGAAGCTTCTTTGGATTCATTTTAATAAATATCAGGTAAAGGGAGGGATAATTTAGCTGTCTGAATTACTGGATTATGAATTAAATGGTTCCTTTTAACATTCTGTACTCAAACCACAGTCCTATTAAGTGTAAGACTCTAATGTGAATTTTTAAAGAATGAGAAAATATTATCAGTTCTGCAAGTGATTAAGTCTAGCCCAAAAAGAACATATAAGGCAAATGCCTTGGAAAGCCTGTCTTTTTGTATAAATGACAGATCAAAGTGTTATTAGTAAAATTATATAATCCTGTTAAACTGGATCCTGGAAAAGGAGTACTGAAAGGCAATTTAGATTCTACTTCTCCCTTAACCACCACATTTTATTTATTTTAACTTGCAGGTCCTTGCAAAACCCTCACTGGCATGTGCATTCTTTTCTTTCCACTGAAATCACAAGACAGGACAATCAGGTTTGTTATCACAAACCCCTCAAACATAACACAGACATGCACACATTTTTCTTGGGCTGTGGAATAGCAGTCTTCTGCTTTTCACACAAACTTTATCAAGGACAGAAAAATCCTCACAAATGTATCTTCTGTTCTTCATTAAAGAAAAAAAAAAAAAAGAGAGAAAAAAGCCCTCATACACAGATGGACAAGAGATTTCTCTCATGTTCTGCACTCTCTATTGTCACCACAGGACCACCTGCAGTCCTGCACTGTCCAGATAGGTGTTCTCAAAAACACCTGGGTAAGCTGTTTGCCCAAGGACTATGTGCTGGAGATAAGAGGTAATTAGCAAATGAAACTATTCCTAGCACTCCTCCTTCAACATTAAGTGCAGAGCTGCAGCAGCAAGCTGGCACCTGGTACAGGGAAATGCTAGATGCGATCATTTCAATTTACACATTCAGCACTACATCCCATATGCTTGTCAATGTGAAAGTGTCAGTGATAACAGAGATACCCTAAGAAATTGCTCTGTTGAAATGCTGACATGAAGTTTTTATGTATGAAACAGACCCTCTACTCTGGACCATCTGTAACTTCTTCCTTTTCTCATGGGGCATGTGTTGGCCATAAAATCTTCCCATTAAAAACTACCATAAAAAAATTAAGCTTGAGTTTAAAGGGAAAATTATAAGCCCTTAAACATCCGTAAACCAAATTTATATATAGTAGTATTTTTCATATAAACATACTACTTGCTCAGCAAGAATAATAAAAATAAAATTTGCTGAGCAGAAAAAGTTTGCTGCAATTAGATGTAGCAAAATTCATGGCTGTGCTGCAAAATTAAAGGAATATATCTGGCACCATGATTTTTACCAATATATAAAATTAAACAAACTGGCAAATTATGACTGGTTTTGTCTCTTGACTCTTTAGTATGTTTTTCCATGCCTGTATTCTGTACACATCCTAAACTCACAGGTGTTTTTACGAAAATGCTTTCCAATGATCTCACAACCAGAAATTTCTTAAGTAAAACAAAAGTAGGAAGCTTCTTTTGTGTGAGAAATGATGAGTTTGCTGAATTAAGTGACCAACTAAGGCTAAGGAAGACAATGCAGAGAAGCAGAATGGTTTCCTCTGCACATCTGAGGTCTGTGGGGTGGCATGGATCATCAGGAAAGAATGATGGAGAGGGTGGAGGGAGAGAATGGGATGGCAAAATTTACAAGGCAGCAGTATTATTTACTATACTCCTTAAATGATCTGAAAATGCATTGAGAAGTGAGAGATGGAGAAATATGCTTTGTGATAATATCTTTAAAGGTGACAAAAGACAAGAAGATTCATGGCCACAGTAATGCACTCCATTTTAGACCAGTTTTCCATCTTGAAAAGAAAATGCCCATTCAACTGACACAACAGTTTCCCAAGCTTCAGTGGATGCACAGATCTCACTGGTTTTTCATCTATTCAAGGGTGAAGCACTCTGATAGCTCCACCATGACCCACACCTCTCCCAGTTGTCAAATGCCTGGGTGACATGGTTCAGGGAAGAGGCTGGGGGAAAGTTCTTCCCAAAAGAGAAAGAAAGGCTGCCAGAGAGACCTCAAGGGAGCTGATGGAGTGACAGAGCAGGAGCCCACATTTCTCCCCGAGCAGCTGGAAATCCTGCAGCCCCGTGTCCCATGTGCATGCACCCTGGGTGACACCGGCTCCCGAGGCAGGAGCATCCCCTGCCCAGGTGTGTGGAGGGCACCTGCAGCCTCGCCCTTGACAGGCTTTCCAAGGCACACTGCCTGCTGCAAACATCTTCTGATAATTGAATCTTAATACTTTCACTTTGGAAAGCAAACACCAGACCACAGAGAAGCTGTACACATCTCCCCATGCTCCAGAGACTTTCCTAAATAACTTGTCAGCAGTTGAAATTGAAAGCGTGTAAAATTAATACGTTAACAGCAGACATATGATCAAAAATACGAATTTTCCATAAAAAATTGGAATTTGTCGGGAGCTATGAAATAGATGCACAGGCATTTGTTATTGTCTGATTTTATTGTTTAAGCATTTAAATATTTAGAAATTGCATCAGCATTTAAAATTTGCTGTTATACATTTTAACCATATGCTTTATGAGTAGGGTTTTTTCCTCCCTTTAAACAGCATCAAAGCCTTCCATTAACCTCATCAGAGGCACTCCAAGTTCTGACCTCCTAAACACAACAAACACAGAAAACAACTGCAGTGCTTCTTGTAAAGTATCTGACTGTAAGGTCTAGGTGTATATTCAAGCGACATGGGCAAAGCTGACAGCTCTAAAAACAGACTTAATAGTTTAGGTTGCAGACATGCTATTGTTTTGTCAGCAAAATAAGCACTCGTGTAACCTTCAATACTTTGGTTGAGGAAACTAAAGAAGTTGAGCTTGAAAAACAAAGGGAAAACAAAATTAAGCATTCTAAATCTAGGGAAGTTAGTCTACTGTCATCAAAAGGACACACCTACTTATGCTGCAGATCTAATTTAGGAGGTATGACTTTATAAAATGGTAAAGGAATAAAAAGGAAATTTTAACTAAACATATATTCCACACTGTCAAAATATATCTCTCTATATCTATATCTACATCTATCTATATGTGCATACAACTACCCAGGTTTAAGCTCTAACTATGCCGGTAATTTGTAGAAAAATTAATTCCCAATGAGGGGTATATATGTGTGGGCAATAAAATGGGAATTGATTCCAGAGGCTTTTATTCCAATACCTCCTTCACTTTTAATTCCCCCAGGTTATCTTAAGAATGTAGCATAATTGAGAACTATTTTCATGGAACAGTAATTCTAAATAAGTGGGATGTTGGAGATGAATTGGATGTCTAAAAGTGATTTTATGTCTAAAACATGAAATATCACGCAACGAAGATAGCATCTTTAGCCCGTTTAAGTGCTTAACTGGCATAAATAAATACATATTAAAAAGTCCTTCTAGGAACTAAATTTTTAGTCAACAAGCTTCTAGAAATATCCACCTCATGCTGGTCAAACCAAGGTCCCATAAATATATGCCTTGTCTTTTTACTGATGGAGATATTGTTAATACCCCGGAGAATTGCTTGTGAAGAGCTAACAGCACCCTATCAAGATATAACGACGTTGCCAAAAATTTCCAAAATCTTTAAGAATGAGATTTCCTTCTGTTATTTCTTCATAGTGTCATTGGTAACAATTGACTGGCCCTTATTAGACAAGAGTTCCCATTTTCTATCATTCCATTTTTACCTGCCTAATCAGTTGAACAAAAGTACTTTATGTAAAATGATTCCTTTAGTTGCCTTAGCTACAAATCCCTGCAGTATTGTATAATTGAAATCTACTCACGTAAGTTAGGAATAATTAGGCCCCAAAATTAAGCCAAACACAAAGTTAATTCAAATAGTCAGCTGCTGTCATTTAAATGGTTACAGAGTTTTATTGTTGCTTAACATCCTTGAATGCTTCTAAATGCACCTATTTTTTCCTCTGTTACAACCTTATCCCTTATTCCAGATGGAAAGAGGATCAAGAGAATTAATTTTGATTATGTCATAATCATTCATACCTTGACCAAAGATTTCTTTACTAGTTTTTCCCAGTTACTGCCACTAGATTTTTCTATTTTATTTTTAATCAGCCATATAAAAAAGAGAATAAAAAGAATCAAAACAGATGAGGCTCTTAGGCAAATAAAGCCAGAATCATTGAGTCTGTTACAAATAATATTAACATGATGATGAATTTTATACAGCAAATATTCAGAAAGTCTCTCTTCATACATCAAAAAATCTCTTGTAAAAAGAAGGCAACACAGAAATACAGTTAAAATGGATCCACAACAAATCTAAGAACTAGAAAATAACGCATCAGAGATCAGACTAAATATTATAACAGGAATTGTTCTCAGGACTGAGTCAGGACTCTGCTGATTTATCAGTGTGAAATTGGAAATAATTTGCACAGCAAAATTATTGTTATATTGTTACATATAAAGCATAAAATGATTGCTACATTATTAGATTACTTTGTCACTGGTAAAGGAAAGACGGCTGGTTAGATGTATTTCTGACTGTTTTTGTGTCGGCACTCAGTTTACACTGCAGAACAAAAACACTGTATCACAAATCCTTCAAGACAGTTTACATATGGATGGCTTCCAGCCTTTTGTATTGTGAATTTTAAAAAATGTACAGATACTTCTTTATATATAGGAAGATCTACATTCATAAATCTTCAGACTAATATAAAGATAGAGAAGATTATAGAGCAGGATATCAATTGAAGGCCTAAACCAAGCAGTTGATGCATGATATAGTATGCTGATAAGACTTTTTTTTTTTTTCTTTCCCCCCCCAGCTGTTGCATTAATACATGAAGTGATGTTTTGTGGACCCTATCCATCTTTATGGGTAATAATCCACATCACAAACCACCCGTTTGCCCTCTAGTACTTTCCATGCTTCACTCTTCACGCATGCCAGTTTCATCTGTTGCAAATTAAATGATGCAAAAGCGTAAGCAACAAACTGCTCAGTTTGTTTACTAAAAGCGTATTTATCTTAAGCCACTGAAAAGCATGATCGGTCCTCAGTGAGAAAGCCAGACTTCTCCAACAAACTTTTAATGGAAAAAAATTACAATATTGCAAAATAAATAGCATGTTAATTCTTAAAGTAACACTTGCAATTAGAGGCAATTCACCAGCCCAAGCGAAAGGAACCAGGGTAGCTCAATAGGGGAGAAATACTGTGGAAGGCAGTTCTAGCCACATGCACAGGATCAGCAGCAAACAGGAAAATCTGACTGAAGCTCATTCAAAAGATGGTTAAAACAGAAGCACTGTGAAACAGCACTGAAGCCTATAAAAGGCAAACATTTCCCACTGCTTTTCCAACTGAATGTGCAGCACTAGACGAATCTGGTTTCAGTGTCAACTTCCTCTCAGGTTTCCTAAATGAATTACTTAACTCAAATTTAACAAGAAAATTGCTCCAACAGCACCTTGCATTAATTGTACTTTCTGCTGGAAGAGAACAAAACTACCTAATTCCTGAGAGAGACATCAAAATCCCTGACAGGGGAGAACACAAAAGCCAGCTTTCCTTCCATCACCATGATCCCTCATAAAACTCGTCGAGTGCTGTATCCAACAACTGAAAGTTATGTGTTCCCCCTGGGTTTCTCACATGTATGGGTTGCTCAGGCAACAGATGAAAAAAATTCATTTTCCTTCCCAACTAGTCTCCCCCACACATCTTTTATCCACCGAGAAAACATCAGGGATTATTATACCACGATAAACTGAGAAAACAAAAAGAATTAAACATTCCCAACGCCTGGACTGGTCCACGCTCCGAAGGAACAACCGGTGAATCTCCTCCACCACTGCTAACACACTCACTTTCCTGCACACTTACAGGGATTGCCTTAATGGCACTGGGACACAGGTGAACTGTCTCCCCGACTGAAAGAAGGAGCCATAAGCAGAGCTAACATTCATACAGCTCCATTTCTTTATACTTCAAATGAAAGCAATGAGGTAGAGATTATAGAAACGCACAGAGCTTTAGCACAGTTGGGTTTTCAAAGCCAATGCAGCAGTTTCAGACTCTTTCTGGAATGGCAGAAATTTGGAACACCTAGTGCAAAAGGATTTTTTCAGCTCCTACTATCAAAAAGAGCTGCATATTCAATTTACCATACTACATCTGTGGATTACAGGTGTGGCTTGGCTACACAGGCACGCATACAAAATATAACCTGTATTAAAAATGTAAAAAAACTTAGTATTCCTGAAAAAATAAGATTTATGATTGGAAAAGTATCCAGTATTCTTGAGTTTCATTTAAAATATAAACTCAGTCATAGTAAGCAAACAAAAAAACATCAGAAGGTGCAATTGCAAATATTCTTCTACAAAAACAACATTGATGAATAAAGAGGACAGCAGTTACCCACTGCAAAAGGTCAGACAATTTTTAAGTCAGTCTTCGCCATTGTTAGGAGCTCCTATAACTATTAAGTGCCTTTATAATGGGAATATGGATACACAAGCCAAGAATTTCTCTCTGTGAATAGTTTTATCTCCTCTTCCTCATGTAACACAATCTGGAATGCTAGCGCAAACACGGAAGCGGGCACATATATGAAACATATTTTACAGCTGTTTGTGTAAGTTGTTTTTCTGCAGTGCCTTCATCCTACATATGCCTCTTCCTATCAAGACATCTATCCATGCAACACACAATTAACACAGACTTACTTTCTATGCCTTTTACTCACAGAGGTAGACCATGAGCATCAATGGATCTACTTGCAAATATAAAACCCATTATGTGCTTGTAGAAATTGACAACGAATATTAAATCTAAAATCATTATGCTTTATGATAATTTTTATAATCTGATCATAAGGACACTAAATGAAATAAGAAAGCCAGTGCTAAAGCATTCATTGACATCAGATTCTTCAGGCAGTTGTACTTATATTTTACACTATGATCTGGAAGTACAATAGAAAACAATGTTAAAACTATATAAAAAACCTTGTTACTAAGACAAGCGGCATTCTTCCACTTGACAGAAAACAGAAATGAAAAAGAATTAAAGATTTTTAAAACACAACTCAATAAAGAATAATTATATGTTTTCCCATATTTAATAATAGAATACCAATAAAGCCTATTTGCTTTTTAAAAGACATGTTCAAATTATGCTACTGTCTTCCTGCAAGATCCCTTTATCACAATAAACTAATCTAAAATATTCCCAGATTTACATTTAACAAAAGAAAAGCCCCTTAGGCAATGATGCCAGTGCCGGTCAGCTGAAGGTTAAATAAACCCCCTTTCATTGCACTGGTCATCAGCACAACTCACCTCACCCACTGAGATGCACCAAGGTCACAGCAACTAAAGACAGTAAACTCCAGTAGCAGCTTAGAGGCCTCTAAAAATACTGCCCTTAGCACAACACACTGCACTTCTATCATTTTACACATTACAGGTTTTTTTTCTTTTTCTTAACACAGAGCCCAAGAATACACAAAAATTTCCCCTCATAAAGGAGAATGCTTTTAAGTAACTGAGAAGACAGCATATCAAAATAGTAATATTATTACTCATCTCATAGTAATTACGCATTTCTACTCTTTTCTTTGCTTAAATCGCAAGACTCCTACATTAACACTTTCTAGCAAATTTTCATTTAAATGTAAGAACAGTATTTACAATGGTTCTTCATGCATCCTTCTACATGGCTCTTCCACACTTTGAAACAGAGGTGGTTTTGCTTTGGTTTCAAAAATGTAATGTTACAGCATAGAATCCTGCAGACCTCACTACTCTGGGAATATATAAAAAGTTATTCACAGCCAGCATGTTAAAGTACCCCTGGATTTTCCAGGCAGTCTGTCAGTCTCTATTTTCTGGAAATGCAGTTGAAAAGCTTAACAGACATTCTTCTTTAAGAAGTCTGGTCTTGCTGTTTAGATCAATTTTCTTTTTAGAAGATATGTTAGTTCTCCCTCCGAAAAGAAAAGAGAGATCTCCCAGATAAGTATTCACCAGAAAATCTCACTGAATAATGGCACGACCTTTCAGGATAGAAAACAGGGATCAGAGCAGCAGTTGCTTTCTTCAGAAAGAATTCTGCATAATCTGCATTAACCAATTAAGGAAAAAAAAAAATGCTGAAAAATCTTACACCACAACAGGTATATATGATACAAATAGAGATAGCATTAAGCTTTTTAGAGTGAACCTCCAGAGAGTGGGCAATACCCACTGGTCTGGCTTTAGTATGCTGGGCGTGCTCTTGCAACCTCTGTAAACCAAGTGGTTCCTACGAACTGGGTGCCTGATAGAGACCTCACTGTGATAAATTCCACAGCTAGAAATTCCGTCAGTGCTCCTACTTGTTCTGGTATGACTCCGTAAAGGATTTCACTCCTTGTAGAACCTAAACCCACTATTTAACAGAAGATGATTTCTACTCAAGTCTGTGGTACAATTTACTTATAATTTTTATCCTGGCCAAAGTCCTACTAATACTCTGAGTAAGCATGTAGGAAAGCTGACAAGTTTGTTCAGTCCCTTAGACACTCCACCTCTGAGTGGCTTGACAGGAAGATGAAGAGCTGAAGTAATACATTAAAATAGCAAATATCTTTGTAGTGGCCCGAAGTTAACGTTATCTGTATTTAGTATTTTCTTTAGTAAATGCACTAACATTGAATATGCACTTAGAACTGCTTCCAATTCAGCACTCAGCTCTTTGGCTAGCATAACTGGAATTTACAGGAATATATCCTTTTCAGTGTAATGCTCATTAAAACAAACATTCAGAAGCAAAGACAAGCTGGATTTCTTTAAATAACATTAAATCCATTTAGGGAAACAGAATTAAATAGATAATGAAAGCATGATGCTTCTTCCTTTGGACAAAGTATAGATAATAATTCATAATAAAATGGATTTAAATTGTATTAAACCTTGGTTCAAATAGAATGTTAGCAAAGAAAATTATTCCAGTGCTTTCAAGGCACTTGTGCTTTTCAAGCAGCAGAAGAGAATAAAAACAAACAGCATCAAAAGCTCGTCAAAAAGGTGGACTCTGTAAGCAAGATAAAGCTTAAAATACCGAAATCTGTACCGTCCAAAAACCAATCTTCACCAGAATGTTTAGCTCTGACATCTTTTTTTCATATGCATATTAGTGTATCTGTCTTAACTTGCTTGAAGAGAAACCAATAATACATGTAATATGCTTTCTACTCTGCTTTGCTATGGAAACAAGATGTGTGATCTCACTCTCTGGCTTTCTGTATTTTCTCAGATAATTTTTAACTTGTTAGATTATTTCATCTAATTAGGAAGGGGAAAAATGGGGGGGGGGGGGAAAGGTAGTGTCAAAAGTAATTAACTTCCTAGAGTTTGTAGGAAACAGGTAAGTGAAGGTGCAGGACTCAACTGCATGGGACTGAGCAGGAAGCCCCTCCTGACGGTGTGGGGCAGACACAGGGTGGGACAGACAAGGACATGGGACAGACAGACACAGGCTCTGGCACAGTGCAGAGGGAGCTCGGCTCTGCGCTGAGTCCCCAGGCCAGGCCTCACACGGCCACCTAGCCGAGGCCAAGCCAAACTGCTTCCCAAGGTTGTCCCTTGCAAAAAAGTCTGCCTTTTGCAACAGAAATGTTTGAAAGACATGAATATATAAAATGTGCTAGGAAAAGGGACCAAAAAATAACTTTCAGAAATTAGATTAATAATACACCAGCTCATGACATGAGCTTTTCATTTCTTTGTCCAGCCTCTTGTCTCTTCCTCATTTAGGGGCTGCAATGCTTGCTGTTGATGGCAGTAACAACAAACACAACAATATTGACTTGTTGATCAAATGTACCAGTAGTGAGTAGGAACTCAGTGTGGTTTTCCTGTCCAGCTGTCGGCACTTGTCTGTTCCAGGTGCATTTTACCTGAAGGAATGGACTGTTTCAAAAGCAATCCCATCTAGAGTGCACAGCCAAAAAAAAAAAAAAAAAGCAAACCCAAGACCTTCTTATCTGAAGATACGATTCCTCTTTGGATAGGCACCACTAAAAGAAAATTACAGCCTGTGACGGCTTGCTAACTCCCTGGTGAGTTAAAGTTAAGGCTGTGAGAGTAATAAAGCCTTTTCTTGATTGGAAAATGTTTCATTACATGAATAAATGAGTCACTAGTCCACACCCAGGATCATTTCCATCCCATTCCCCCCCCTCCGTTAAACTGTACGGAAACATTGAAATACAACAGCAGGGAATTCAGCCAGGTTTTATCTCCCCCAGTAACTGCAACAACCTTCATGTACACATCAGATTTCTATTTTAAAACCCCTACATTTCAAGCAAGAGAATTAAAGATTTTCTTATTTCTAGCAAAAGTTAGATGCTCTTATTTTAACCTTTGTTCATGTTCATACTTCCAGGCATGAAGTGCTACTAAAGCATGTTATACTTGGCATCTCTTATTACTGAAGCAGAAGGCAATGTAATTTTGTGAGAAAGTGTAATAATGCAGTATTCATTTTTCTTCTGTGGCTGGAAGCCAACTCTATATTAATATTCATTTCCAGTATACAGAGCCACAGTATTTCATTTATTTTAAGAATTTACAATTAATTTGGTATGATTCTGTTATCTGCTCCCAATTTCCTTCCCTGTTTCCTTTAGCTGAAAAAGCAGCTCTTGTGTAGACTTCAGAAAAGTAAATTCACAACTGAAGCATCAAAAGATTGCTACTGGCTACTAAAAGCAAGAAAAAATAGGGACAGAACAAAATGAACTTGAAATATTACAGATGACAATGAAAATTAACTTTCTGCAAATGGTAAAAATTCAATCTGCAGAAGTTCTCAGTGGACTATTCCCTTTCCAAAATCAGCAGATAAAACACGCTTTACAGCCTGCTGCTTGCAACTGTAACCAAACCACAGAAAGTTATTTGTCTGCTTTTCCTTTCTGCTTTCAAATGTTTTAAACCATCACACAACATTAAACCGCAAGTACGTGAATGTTTGTAAAATGCATTAAGTAGAGGGATTTGAAACAATTGCAATAAAAATAATAAAATCCTTAGTGTTTTAAAACTTCAGAAAAAAAACCCGTAAATAGATATCTCAACCTCCTACACCTTAGGTTTCAGCTAGTGCAACCACTTTTGCCATGTAACTGCATTTATAATTAGCACCAGTTATTACCAAACCAGCCAGTCGTAAAGTTTATAACTCCAATCTCCAAATCCACATTTACCTCTCTTACCCATGAAAGAGGCTGGGAAGCATTTCACCTTCCAGCTGTTTGCCCTTGCTCTCGCTGTACAAGTAAGATTAGGGCCAAGGCCACGGCTGGACAGGCATCGCGAGGGCACCGCAGCTCCCGGAGCAGGAGTCCCAGCAAAGAGGAAACCACCCCAGGTCTGCACTGCCAGCTCTCCACTGCAGCCTGGCAATGGCTAAGAAGGAGGGGAGGGATGGGAAGCTGACGGTGAAAGCTATTTAAGTGAAATGAGACTTCCCCGAGCTCAGAAAACGCCATGAAGACGCCGAGGACGCGCTCCCTGCGAGATGTGTGTGTTCACACATGCAGATGAACAACCCACCTCAGCAAAGCTCGTCTGTCAGCACAACCCGAGCTCTGCGAGCCTAGAAAGAAGGCTTGGGAAATTACACAGTGAGCACGGAAAGCTGCATAAAATGTTTGTATTTTTAGGGACTTTTTATTTATGTAATAGTTCATTTTTACTTATACAAATTTAGGAAGAAAAAGAGGGGGAGGCAGGGTCGCTTTCCAGAAGTATTTCTGAAAATCTGGCCTTAAAATTCAAGGAATTTAGACAGAGAATGGTGCATATCTGCTTTAAAAACTGGTGAGATTATGACAAAGATGCAGCAAGAAAGTCTATGTATTATACAGCAATTACTGAATAATGTGAGATGGCATGGAGATGCTATTTTATCACTAAACCAATCTTTTCATCTGCAATCTAGTCAATCAAAATGCTTACACACCAAGTTTTATACGAATATTTGCAATTAAGAATTCGTAAGTCATGTTTTCCTTTTCATTTGTGCTCCTCTGTTTATTAAGAGGGCCATGAGAACAGCTGTGGAGACAGACTAACTGGATGAAGTACAGTTTATGAAAAAAAAACAGATAAAGGATAATGCAACCTCTTTAAAATCTTTTTCCTTCCTCATCTCTTTAATTTAACAGCTATTTTAAACACATTTGATAGCAGTGAAGTATTTCTCCTTTTCCTAAAAAAAGCAAAAATATTTTCAAGTAGATGCTATTTCTGTATGAACTTTTGAGTTTTATTTCCTGAAATTTAACTTGCATAGCACTAATCTTTAATGAAGTGTTTGCCATTTCATTTTCAGTGAGCAAAATTAGAAAAGTAAAACGGGTATTTCATTTAGTTGTTTTACATCACATTTAATATATCCATACGTTTATTCTAAATGGTTGTGCTATGAGAATAGAAAAGGAAGGATAAACAGGAAGGATCAAAAAATAAGGCACCTACCAATCAAGGCTATTAATACTTCATTTGCCTGAACATTGCACTTCAATTTCAACATTTCTTTAGGTTTCAACTATCAAACCTAGAGAAACCTATTTTCTTCTTTTCTTCATTGAAAAGGGACAATTTGAGTCTTATAAATCAAACCTAGAATATGCTACAGATACATTTAGCTTGTCATCCTTAAACTTCAAGTTATCCAACAGAAATTAATTGTACAGTTCATTTAACTCATCTGCAAACACAAGCAAAAAATAAACTAAAGCTTACCTTCAGTACACTGCAGGAAGCTGATAATGAGCAGAAACCAAAAACTTTGCATTCTGCAGCCAGAAGACACCATTATTGATCCCTGTAAGAATTTTCTTTGTATTCCTTAATGAATCCAGTTATAAAAGCCCAGCATCATCGAAACCAGCGGTCAGCATTATTCATCTTCATACCTGGAGGAGCAGAAGATTTGGAAGAAAAGGAGAAAACAATATATCAGTACCTGAACACCAGCGATTTGGAATACCAAATTTTACCTCATATCAAGATGGAAATTTTTAGTAAAAACTGAGAACACCTGCACTGTAGCTGTGACTTTGGCAGGCAGGGTTCTGGGATGTAATCTCCCAAGGTCAGTGATCGCTAAGCACAATGCCAAATAATGATATGTGTTAAAGCTGAAAGCATGAGTGTTATTGATGTATTTGCACTAAGACGCATGAAAAAAAAACAAACCAAAAAAACAACAGGAGAACATCTGCAGCAAATATAAAAAACTGGACCTGTAGATGAGTCAGCTAAGCTTTTCTGACTCCACAAATCTCCACAACCTGCATTTCTCTACCTCAAAGAACAACAGTAAAATTAAATCTAGGGCACTAGCATATTTCTTGGGGATTTGAAACATGGAGTGGCTGAGAACAACACAGCAACTCCTCTCAGTAGGCAGGCAGAGCAGGTCTGCTCCCTGCCATGGTTCTGGAGTTCCCTTCATGCTACACAAAGATTGCTTTCCTTGGATGAGAGAAGCAGTAACAGCTGCTTTGCTGACAAAATACCCTGTTTGGTGAAGAAGACTTCACATGACTGCAGAGTTAGCTGTATTTCAACACAATATGCATCTTCAGAGAAAAGGGAATAAACAATGGATGAGACTTTCTCCCGTCCTTAGCCTCAGACAAGATTTGTCTCCTACCGAGAAATACGAACTGAACTGCTCCTGTAAATGATGCTCCAAAGGAAGAATTCTTCAAGTTATCATTTGCATTTGAAAAATATAATTACAGTGATAGAGTGCAGTAGCTGTGGTAGAAGATTTGACAGCAGAGTGCTCCCTTTTGCTAATGACTCTATTCTCTCACCAGCCAGCTGAGTAACTACACACATCCTCTTCCATATCTCACTGTGTGAAGCTAGGTCATGCTTCAGCCCCGACTATTAGAGTTTGGGAAGATAAAGAAAAATTAACATACATAGAAGAACAGATTATTTTTAAGTAGAAAGCTGGCTCTACATATTACAGATATGTGAAACAGCTCTGGAAAACACTGAACGCTGCAGCAATCATAGATGCAAAGGGCTGAGCCTGGTGTCACATTGGTTTGGTCTTTCCAGGATGAACGAACAGGACTGTGTGGATGCATTGCTGAGATATCTGAAATTAATGTTACTTTAAAACCATGTAACAATGACTGTGTAAAAATTTAAGTGGCAGGATCCGAGGACCACTTATGATTCTTATGAGTACTAGAGCATGTTAAGGGCTTTAAAAATACATTTACCCTTTTGGCAAGGAGAAATGGAAAGGACGAAGAGCACAAAATGCCAGATACAGAAATTCTATGGAATGTTCAGAAGTAGATAGCATACATTAATTAATGTTAATCATAATCAATTATAAGTTTGTTCCCTGAGCACACAAACAGCAACAAGACTGACATTCATTCTTTTCCCACAAGGAGAGAAAGATGGGAATTAACAGAAAACATTATGGAACAATTTCTCTGGCTCTCAATGAAGGCAGTGTATCTATGGAGATTATTAAATAGCCAAGCAGGTTTCTTTACTTGGCTCCTCTTTGAGCGAACTGGAGTCATCCCTCTCACAACACAAGCATGCTTGTGATTCCTCACACAGGAAAATGAAAGAAAATTGACTTCTGAGACCATATGATTTTATGTTTATTGATACATAAAAATGAGCCCTTTTTCTGATTTCAAACTACAGACAGGTGCTCTTCAGTCACAGGCACTTTTTTTCTGCACATATTTCAAGGAGCAGGCAACAGCAAACCAAGCGCAGGACTGGCAGAGCATGGCTCTGCCTGGCACACACCCATGTGCCCTGAGGTACAAGGTGTGACCTGAATTTAGATGGTGACACAGGACAACCCTGATGCGGGTACAAAGACACAGTCACATTCCAGCTCCAGATCTTTTACACTGGGCTGAGACTCTTTTGCAATTAAAAGAAAATAAATCTAAAAGTCCACAAAGGATGCACTGCATTCAGCAGAAATTAAAATTGCAAAGGAGCTCCTGCTGAGTTAAGAACAAAAAAATTGCCACCATGATCTCAAAAAAAAAAAAAAAAAAAAAAAAAAGGCCCTGGAGATACTTCAGCTAGAAGCTTGGGAAGAGTTTGGATTAATTTTTCACCTGTAGCACCCAAAGGAAAAATCATAAAACTATTTCACACACACTACAGACTAATCAGTGTAATTTCAGTCAGCAATCAGAATAATCCAAGAGAATAGATGATGAATAATAACGGCTAAAAGGGAAATTAAATCAGTCTTCTGATTGCTCCCAGTCTGTCCAGAAAATGTGGACTTCCTGAGACTCAAGTTTTATCATTATTTCTATAACCCATCCCAAGTTCCTATAACACTCCCAGGTGTTGAGATATCGTTCTTCACTTCAACTGGATAGCGACATTCCTGTGCTTTTTATCATCCTCAAAGTCATCATTTCCTTGTGGGTCTTTTCTTTCCTCCCCCCTCCCTTTTCCTGGGAGGGGGGAGGAAAGAGTTATGTCAAAAAAAACCCCAAATAATCAAAACATCACTTGCAGTAAGACCCAGCATCTCCCTAGAAAATAGTTGCAAAATCTATGTCAAACACTTTTCTATTTTTTTCTCAATTGAGTTAAGAGTTATTGACCTTCTAAACTGACTTAGCTACTTTTATAAGGACCTACAGTTTTTTAAAAGATATTGGTGCCTTTGTAATACCAAAACCAGTACAAACTATTCAATTAAGAAATTGTGAGCACTTTAAAGGACAATTTTAAGTGCTTTGTGCATTATATTGCTCTCTTTAGGTTGCTGCAGCCTCCAGACATAGGATTTAACTCAGTGCGCTGCTGCAAAAAGAATTCAAAATAAACTAACCAGCCCCTACCAGATTGTCGGTAACATGTTTATCTAAAAATCCAAGAAAAAATGAAACTGTATTTGAAAATGTATGCAATAGGGTCTGGGTTTGCTTCTTTTCTTTTGAATAAAAGCAACATGCTCACAGCAAACAAAATTTAATGGACCCTTTGTATTTGAGAATCTCTGTGTGGCTCCAAGTAAAAGAATGGTGCAGTCCCAACCATCCATCAGCATAACAAAAGCTAAACCTGAGAAAGGCATCCAGACATGAGCTGGAGCCAGAGAGCACTCGGAATGAAGACACTGCTGTCAGCCACATCCTTCTGACCATCCATCTATCAGTGATACACAGACTGTCGGTGGCATCTCACAACAACAACAAATCCCAAACCAAACGAGCAGAGGCAGGAAAAGATGTATTAAGTTACTTCGATGTAAAGAGAAAAAGGAGACCACAGTGAGTGGCTGTCCAGCGCAAATACGTTATTTCCCCTCAGACCTTAATAAGCCTTTTCTCTGCATTGCTGACTGCTTCAGCTTGTGGGTGGGGCAGAGAGAAACTCGCTATCGCAAGATCTTGTTTGAATTTCACACTGCAATAGAAGTTGCCCAGAAAATTTCAGTTGTAACTTAAATCCTTACCTCTGGGCCATACTGCAATCTCCCACAGGGAAAAAAACCAAAAAAACAAAATCAAAAAAAAAAAAAAAAAAACCCCCCCCCAAAAAAAAAAAAAACAAAAAAAAAAAAAAAAAAACCTCACAGATTTTGTTATCTATCCTCATTCTATT
>VWZN01008249.1:58896-85027 GCA_013396955.1 Regulus satrapa | reverse complement strand
AAAAAAAAAAAAAAAAAAAAAACAAAAAAAAAAAAAAAAAAAAAACCACCCCAAAAACCCAAACAATCCCCTGCTGGAAGTAGAGTGGTTCACCTTGTTAAGATTCTTCTCATATGCACTCTTAAAGAAGGCTAGATCAGGAATAGCAATGTTGATGTTCAAGCCTGTAACACTGCAAAGGTACTGGGCATCTCTTAATACTGTATTCATAAGCTGTGCTCCAAGTCCCAAATATCTCAGTGCCCCCGCCTCGCTTCCTTGCTCTTCTGTGCTTCTGAAACTTCTTACAGACGAACACAACCGCTGCAGAATACATGCCACTGCTGGCCATCCCTCTCCCTGCAACACTGCTCAAGAGCACCCCAGAGATAAGAGAAAGCTGCTCCAAGCAGGCTCCTTGAAATACTTTTATCTTTGAAGAGAAAGACCTCTAAAGGACTGCCGAATCCCAACTCTACTCTGTTTAACCTTCCCAATGTTTTATTTTCAAAAGCCAAAAAAGGGTCTTTTAAGAGCTTCCGGACAACTGACACAGCATGCTCAAAAGCTGCCTTTTCCCTCCTCTTCTACCCAGCTTTTCAGGCAATTAAGACAAAGGAGAATACAGAGATCTTTCCAGCTAATCAAGGATGTTCTTCTTTAGCTAAAAGTCATTCAGACTAATGCTGATTTTTTTAGAGTATAGTCCTTAATTTTCCAAATCGTTTTAGAAACACTGCAGAGCACTTGCAACCTCCATGAAGCTTTAACATCCCTATTACAGCAATAAAATTTATACTAGCTTTACAGATGATGAGGCACAGGGAGGTAAGGAGCATCAGGCATAGCTGCACAGCTCATACATGCCAAGGAACAAGCAGGACCAGGCAGTCCTTAAAAATCCTGTGTGACCTACCTTGCCACACATGCAGCACCCCCACTGCCTTTCATAACCCAGTTTATGAAACTGAGTAATTCTGTAATATATATGAGCCATTCTGCAGAGGAAAGGAGGGGGAAAAGAAGGCAAGGGTGAGTAGATATATATTCATACAATATAATAGACNTGCATAGACAGCAAAGACAGAGAAAAACCAAAAAAAAAAAAAAACCAAAAAAACCCCAACCAAAAACCAAAAAACCCCAAAAAGTTAAACTTACTATAATCTGTAACATAAGAATTTAATTAGTGAAGTGTGATTAGCAAAACTCTCTAAGCCACATTAGTAAAATACTCAAATGAGAGTAATACTGTTTATGATCCAAGAGCTACCATTTTCTACATATCTGCAATAAGATCCAGCTCTAGTTTCAAACATCCAACATATCTTCATATGAATTTAATGTGAGTTATGCCTAAGTTTTCAATATGCTTATTCAAAAATTGATTTGCATTAATAACTCCACATTAGTGATAAGTACCAGATTGCAGAAAATCTGGTTACGAGTTTTAGCTATGAGATCTTACAAAAAAAAAACCCTGGACAATAATCGAAACTGTGCTGATCTAGTTAGCCTCTTTCTACTACCTACAGTAAACAACCAATGCCTGATCTGCTCTGATGAAGCCAGCTGCATATTGCAAGGTAAAAGGAAAGGCTAAGTCTGATCCATCTAAAATGGCTAACAAATACTTCCTTTCTATTAAAAGTAATTTAATGCCTAAAAGGTAGAAGAGAGTCTTATCTACACTTCTGTATTCAACAGTCCCTATTAATTGTCACCTTGAACATTGGATTTCTAACCCAAAACATTTCTTCCCAAGTTACATGGAAAGAATACAGTATGAGGGAAGGGAATAATATGGTAAGAACAAGACTCGACCAAGGTCATCCAATCTTGCTACAAAAAAAATTACTTCAATGCATTCAGCTGCATTGTGCTCTGAAGTTACATGCTCATGCCTGATGAATGCCTGAAACAGTGAGCAATAAATGTGTATCCTAAAATTGACAAAGACCCCAGAAACACCCACCCCACCCCGAGTTCTCAGCTCTTCAGTGTAATGGATCATTCAAAATATCCAATCTACCTATGCAAGACATGACACTAAACAATGCACTGACACTATTTTACCAGTAAACCATCACAATTTAGTCCATCAGTCCCCAGAACCTCAGTGGTCTACCACAATCATTCACAGAGAAAATAAATAGGATTTGAGAGGAAAAGACAAAGATTTTCCTTTCTCATCAGCACTCCAATTCAGCTCGGCCTCACTCTCGTGTTTTACAGACCCGTTACACAGCAGTCCATTCCCAACAAGCCAGCTCTGCCCCTTGTTAACACAGGATAAAGCCTGGACACTCAAGGGAGTTTTCTTTCAATAAGCCAACAAAGTAAACCTTTGCTAGCGCTAATAAGAATGGCTTTTTTTGGCTCCAGGCACTCTCCTTTTGCCAAGTCTGAATTTCTCTTTTTGCCTTTGATAAATGCTCAGAATCAAGGGTGGGTGGGGGCGGACAAGGGGTGTCACTCAATCCTCACTGTGAATTCCCTGTATTTCACCTGAATTGACACCATGCCACGGCATGAGACCACCTCGACTCAAGCAGTGCAGGTAAAACCTTTTTACCACTTCTGCCCTCTGTGTCACTACAGCTTCCTGGGGACTCAAAGATAAATCCCCACCATCCAAAGAAGGGGGGAGGGAAAGGGATGCTGTAAGTCAATTACAACTGTTATCGGCTGTAATATCTTAGTGTCATGCTGAGCATGTTAAATATGCTGATCACTGTGGACACCAGAGGCACAGTCTAAGGCTGTTTGCCATTCTCTTCATTAAACTGCAAAACAAATAGCTCTCATTTTCAAACCTATGTAGGACAGATTTTATGAACATCAAAAATAAACAAGAAAATAATGAGTATCTTTACAAAAACACCGAGAACCATATGACAAATCTAAAGAAGCAATTGCAACAGCTGAAGAAAATTCAAAGGCTTATCAAACTTCTCAGAGAAGAGAAATCCTCAAAATAATCTATTTATTTTAAAGATCTCGTTTCTTTCCCTTGGAAAAAAAAACAAACAAACAAACAAAAAAAACCCACTCGACTAAATCAACCAAAGACACAGCAGTCTGGTAAGGCAGGAAACTGTTTGTTGACAGCCTTGACAAGGCTTTGCAAAGGCCCGTATTTCTCAAAGCTGTTATGCCACTTAGCTGATCTTTCTTTTTCTTTTTTTTTTTTCTTTCCTTCCCCTCCACTGTTTTTCACAGCCGAGAACCTGTTTGAAGTGGAAGTAGACTGTAAAACAAAACAAACAGAACTAAGTCCTGGGACTGTGGTCAGACATGTTGGTACCTGTGAAGCGACATGGTGTTTCTCTAATTGACTGCAAGGATTTTAACACACCTGATCTCCTTCTTGGCCCCTAGGCCCTGGGCTTAGGCAGGGACAGGAGTTCTGATACTGAACACTGGATCCAGCTCCAGGGGCCCCAAGATAAGAATTATGTGGACCTTTTGGAGGACGTCCAGAGGAGGCCACAAAGGCTGGAGCACCTTTCCCGTGCACACAGGCTGAGAGAGCTGGGGCTGTTCAGCCTGGAGAAAAGAAGGCTCTGGGGAGAACTTATAGTAGTTTTACGTACCTAAAGGGACACATGAGAGCCGGAAAGGGACTTCTTACAAGAGCCTGCAGTGATAGGACAAGAGGGAATGGCTTTAAACTGAAAGAAGGTAAATGTAGAGTAGGTGTTTGGAAGCTTCTCTGCACTGTGGGAGTGGTGAGACACTGGAACAGGGCTGCCGATGCCACAACCACAAAGTGTTTAAGACCAGCTTGGATGGGGCTCTGGGCAGCCTGGTCTGGCATCAGGTGTCCCTGGCCATGGACCAGGGGTTGATCCTAGGTGATAATTTAAGGTTGCTTCCAACCCAAACTGTTCTGATTCTGTCTTTCACAGCTGACACTGAAGTAAGAGAACGCCACAGACCAGCACAGAGCCAGCAAAACACCCATGTGTTACTAACTTCCAAAATAAAATCAAGTTACAGGCAAGAGCAGACAAGAACATATTTTTATCATGCATGTACAATACTTCTATCCATGCTATAACCAGGTTAATGGGGGCTGTATAACCCCAACACACTGGACCTCTTGGGGGATGGCTGTGCTGCAGCCTTGGCATTTGATATTCAAGCACAAACCGCAGTTTGGTAGCACCAATTCCCTGGAAACTACTGCATTGAAAACTTTTTCTGGGCATGTGCCAAAGAATATTATCAAAAAGATTAATGAAGCTGCTGGTTTAGCATTCATTTTAAAGCATCCATTTCCTACCCTGTGTAGTTATGATCATATTAAGTGGTCTGTACTCAAAAAAAAAAAAAATTTGTTCCAGTTCCAGCAACCAACTTGAGTGTGCAGCAAAATCATCTNAAACAATTTTATTTATAAAAAAAAAAAAAAAAAAAAAAAAAAAAAATTAAAAAATCTACCAAAACCCTTTTTTATCAGAGAGATGTTGACTCTTTATAAGCGACTGAAAAGTATTTACCATTTTAAAAAGTCAGAAGCAGTGGGCACATAGATATAGTTACCATGCACCGAGTGTAGTTTGGGCAGATCTTTGCTTAGAGAGGAATATTGTTCTAACATTAACATCTGTGAGACCATGGCCTAATCATTGTGCAGTGAAATATGAATCAAAATCAATGGTGGCACCTAAGATGTAATCTCTGCTGTGTTTGGCTCACTGCACTGGATCTGTGACTCATAAATCATCATTACTAGCCATTCAGTGAAATCAATATTCAGATTCCCTCTTGGTCTATACATATGACCACTAAATGAAATAATTATGACCCAAATATGTCATATATTAGGTTATCAATATTACCAAAAGGGTTTTCTTGGGAGCAATGAGATAATCTAGGATTAAATACATCAGATGAGCATGCAAAGAAATGTAAAAAACCCGTGACTATATACAGAGAGAGCAGGAGAAAGGAAATCTTAAATATTTCTTTTTCCATCATATGCTCAAGTATTAGAATTTATCATAGCATCACAACAATGTGTTTTATGAAAGACCATTTCAATAATGCATATTTTTAACCATGCTGTTGAAACATGCTATACCTAAGCATTTTTTTCTTCTTCTTCTTTCAAATAACCCCTTCTTACATTATTCCTAGCTTTGTTTCTTTTCTCTGAAGCACTATCAATATTAACATGATCAGAGAATAGTGTTTTCTTTCCAGCAGCTTGATGGTCAGGACATTTAGAAGACTACATTTTACTTCCACTAAAAATCACCACCACCAAACATACTTCCAGGAGTAATGGCATAAACCTGAATTTTCCAAACCATTTACAAACCATTTAGTTATTAAAAGGTAGTGGCTCATGCCTTACATAGAAACCTGAGCAGTGCTGTGCGCTAGCACCCCATACTTGGCCACGAGGCACAATAAAATATGTCATTTTGACAACATAAGAAGGGAAGAAGTCTTTAACTGCTTTCTAAGCAGACGAGATTCTGTAGGCAAGTATGACTTGCAGGTAGAAATGCCACTGAATTTATGTAAGCCTTTGGAGGACTTCTGTGTGGACTTCCTAAGTACCAAAAAAAAAAGCAGGGAGTGCCAGAAGACACATCTTTCATGTTCACCACTTTTATATACCAGTAACACTTAGAAGGCTGAAAGCTCTAAAATCATGAAACTAAAATCAACAGTCCTTGGTCGTCTCCCCTCGTAACTGGCTTTTCTCAAACACACATTTAAGGCAAGAACTCAAAGGTGACAAGCCCTATATGGCAGCACTCCACACACCACTCTCTTCCTTGCACCTACACACAAATATACTCCCGAATTACACACCTACTGCTTGCACATCTTCAAGGATACGAGAAGCGCAGGCAATGAATTTGGCAAACAAATCCACAGGGTCTATTCAGAAAGGGCCTGATTCTGCCATCAAACAAAGGATTCAATGCTCTTACTGGATGATGGGCTCTGCAAGGACACACAAGTTGCCAAGGTGTGTAAGAGCACAATAGTGCTGTAGTTAAGAGTATTTCCTTGTACAATTTAATAAGCAATGAACATTCAGGTGGCTATTCTTAACTATGCAAGACAGCCAAATAAGTACCAGTCATTTAACAGAGCTGCAACATTCTTTCAGCTGGGGAAAACTGGGCTTTCTTATTTATTCAAACTAAAATAGAAAAATAGAACTTATTTCAGTTATTTTTTTATTCCTTTTGTAAAAAGTCTAAGTCAGGAAACTATAATGATAACATTTGGAGAAGTTACAAGCAAAAAGAACTCTAAATTATAATTCAGCAGGAAGGCTCCTTCTACTTGCATGTACCACTGTTTAAAACTCTTCTCCCTAGCAGCCTACATAACATTCTCTTCTGCAGAGAAATTTCTAAAGAGAAAAAAAGAAAAAAATCTCCATGAATTGTGGAATCAGGGAAAGTCTCTTCCATGCATGGTGAAAAGGGAAGTGTGAAGTGATCTCTTTTAAATATTAAACAAAATGGAATATGAGTTATCTCCAGCACTGCCAAACCAGCCCCTGTGAGCACTTGAGGACTAAGTATCCTGGAATTGCTTTCATGCAAAGAATTTTTAAAAAGAAGGAACACATTTTAAAGTATTCAAGAGAATGAACTCTTTCCATTGGAGTGACTGAAAACATTATATTTCCTGTACATTTTAGATTTTTTAAATAATCCATACAGCACAGATGAAATTTAAGATACATTTTTAACACATTTTTTAGCAGCAATGTGACCTCTGATATTCTGTGGTTTCATCAAGCAGACAGAAAACACACATTTACAATTTCTTTTAAATAATATAGCTTGATGGCTCAATGTGACAATGACACTGTTACTTTGGAAAATTAAAGAAAAATCCTATTTTTCTTTAATTAGGTTACATTATGATTTTAGATGATAATTTATTTAGCCTTTCATGATTATAAATACTTATTGGCTTTTATTTTGTAATCTTTTACTAGAAATTAAAGAGAATTGCTTTTTATTAAAACTGTGCTCTTAATACGTTCTGCTGCAGTTCATGAACTATATGTGCAACTAAAGAAAAGAAAAAGTCCACATTTGTCTATCAACAGTATTTATAAGTGAGACAGCGGAAAGATTACAAAATTTTAATAAGAACATTATATTATAGTAGCAATAATCTAGGTGTTTTACTGGGAAGTGAAGTGGATTACCGTAAATGAAATTTTTAAATGTCCTTTCCATTTTATAGATAACACAAAATGACTCTTTTCATGTCTCTAGCGATAAGGATACATGTGCCACACATTTAAATAGTGCCTTCACCCTATCCAACCCTGCTCATGAATTAATAATTCAGTGACATTAATACAAGAAGATAAATGATAAAGAGGTTATAGCAAAAGGGCCAGTGGTACACATATACTTCTTTTAAAACAGCTAATACCTCTCTGCCAATTACAGTTGGAACTTTTTTACAGTTTTCAATGGCATTTTTACAATCTAAATAGCAGCTTATGCACACACAATTTCACACAACTCAAGCTTAATAAATCTCCTGCTGCTACCAAACAATCATTCTGGGGGATTAAAGTGCAACATCTGCTAACATTAATAAGCATTTTACATGGCAATATGTATAAAAGCAGTTGCTATCAGTCTTCTGAAAAAGCTTCCAGACTGGTTTGGGCATAAATTATACTTTTATCGTTCAAACAGTAACTTTCGCTTATGGCAACAATAAGGTAGCTATTATGCTATCTAGCTGGAAAACCCAGCAAAATCATATACGGACTGCTATTATCCTTTGCAGAGGAACAATTTTCAAAATGCTTGAAAAATAAACACAACAACAAAAACAGAAGTATATATGCAAAGAAATTCAGATAAGAACCTGGTGAAGTCACATAATTTCAATACTTAGAAGGAACCAAAGCTACTAATCTGTTTGCAAGAGACAATTTCTCTCCTAACACCAGTTATAACTTTCTAATCCACCCTGGGCTTCTAAAATTTTTATTTGTATTTCTACCAAAGCAGCATCTACTGTGAAAGAATGCGTGCTTTTCCAAGGAGTAAAATAAATATCGGGGGGTTTATTTAATTAGGAATTCCAGCATACATTTTTAGGTAGAATTTGGCAAATGAGCATGCTTTGGAGTCGAGAGACGTGTAACATCAGCTTGAGCCAAGAACACAGTTGGCAAAAGCGGCACAAACTTTTACTTGCAGCCCTGCCAAGGCAACTCAAGCCCTGCAGTTCAGCTGTGGACAGCAGAATGCCAGAGCCTGCCAATCACCCCTCTCTCGAGTGAAGAAAATGAACAAAGTCATATATTCTAGCTTTACCAAAAAAAAAAAAAAAAACCAAAACCCAGAGCGGTAAAGTATTTCAGGCTCTAACTGCATAAACCCTATATACTATCCCAGTATTTTTTAGAAACTGAAAAGAATCAGCAGTCAGCGTTGCAATAATAGATACGGTAACACTTTGAATATCTTTTAATAGCACCCCAAGATAATTTTTTTGTGTGGACATGTGGGCCAGTATCTGCAAGCTCATTTCTTTCCTTCATGAAAGAATAAATTTGTGTAAAAAATATTCATTTATAGAAAAGAACAGCAAACTGGATCAAACATATATGTAGAAATTATTTAATACACTAGTTTAAATTATCGGTTAATGTCCCCTGATTAACATAATGATTTGCTTTTTTAAAGTCAAAACATTGCTTTAAAACTTACTATTATCATATTCTTCCGACACCACCAAAATACTTATTTGACACATTTTAAGAGAGATGAAGAAAATCATAGCAATAAGATAATAAAAGATTCCAGAAATTCCAGTGCTTGACAACTAACACTCAGGGCCTTTTGATGATATCAGGCTTTAAAAGTATCCAGAAGTAGAGCTGAAGCCAGGCTTAGCGGAGAGAAGAGCAGTCATTAAAGGACAGTAGGAAAAAGCTTAAAACAAAAGGGAAGTACATTTAGTATCTACTTTTCCTCAAACTGATGGTTCTTTAGGCTGAAGTCTGCACCTGAAATTCCCTTACATATTTCAAAGATCGGAATCTCTGCTGCCAGGAAGCACATGAGGATTAAAAGCCAGGTGCCTCAGTAACATTAATAGTCTTTCTTGACTATTTTCTTGACTTGATTTTAGATTACCGTTTTAAAACAAGTTTTTATTAAGTTACTGTGTGCTGCCTTTAAAAACACAGTTTTATACCAAAGGATTTTTTTTTTTTAATTTATGAATAAAATTATATTGGCACACAATATTTTTCTCAGGCTATCCCTCCACCTGCACTCTAATTCTCACATCAGACATATTCCTGCCATGTGCCAGCCTTACATGTTCTGGAAGATTTACTGCTGCTGTGAAAGTCTCATGGCTATTTCAAATCCAGGTCACAACTTACCACAGTTATTTAGATTAACATTTGCAATTTAATCCATTTTAACACAAGAATTCAACAACACTGAGACAGAAAAGAGGTGACTTTTTTGCTCAAAGATGGCTGAATATTAAATATGAAATTTAACAGGTTGTAATCATAACAGTTTGTAAACACTGTAATATATATGTCTGCCCTAATTTAGTAAGATGGAATTCTCACATAACACTCATCAAACTGAGCACAAAAAAATTGTTCTGGCATTTCACTAAATTAAAATCTTCAGTCCCCACAGCCAGAATGCACAAATTTAGATTTTATTAATACCTTAAATCAAACTCACTTTTATGAAAGGCAATTTACAAGTCATCGTCTCTCCCAACAGCCAAGAACAGAACGGGGTCTTAAGCATACCTTTACAGACACTTTGATGATAGCCTAACCTTTTGGTCTGATTGCTACTTTTAACAAAAATAGCATTTTCTTAGAAATCCAGAAAACTCTTGTTTTCATGAATACAGCTTTAAGCCTTCAGTGACAGAGTGGCTGACAGCTCAACAGATAGAAAGCAAATTGAAGAGAAGCTGTCCCTGTTAAGAAAAAGCATGCCATTTTACCAGCTTCTCGTTAAGCAATCTCAAAAACTCCATTTTTCCTCTAGATCACCGGATTTCACATCTTGCCCAAAGATACTGTGTTGTGCCAAAGCTTCACACTCACAAAAACATATAATTTATACACATGTGTAACAAGCAACTTGTGTTCTATGTACTTTAATATTTTAAAATTCTAACACTAAATAACAGCCATCAGCATCATAGGCACTTCTGCAAGAGACTGCAAATCAGATGCACAATGAAATCATCATCATCATCAGGTAGACTCCCTCGTGCTGCCAGTTACTCACCAGAAATCAGTGAGAGTCACACCACGGGGCTTGGAAAAATGAAGGGAAAAAAAGAAAAAAAAAAGAAAAGAAAAAAAATTAAAAGCAAGTGAGCAGGCAGAGCGGGAAGCCAGCATTGCCCCCAGGTAATCTGGAGTGCAGAGGAAGCGGGAAGCCCTTGGGTAGGGCGAGGAAGGCAAGGCAGCAGATGGACGGGCAGGCCCGGGGACAGGAGCCCCGCAGAGCGGGCAGAGCGCGCCTCAGGGAGGAAGAGGAGGAAGGCTGGCAGCGAAGGAACGCAAGTGAACAGGATCAGAAAACAGGCGGCACCGCACAGAGAAGGGAAAGACCTGCTCGCACTAAATATCTGAGCGTAATTTGATTTCCTTCGAGCTGACTGCCAGCATTTAGGATCAGCTGCCACACTCCCATAACCCAACATACAGAACTCACTCCTTTCCAGGACACAAATGCAAGCCATGCGGACTGCAGCTATTTGCTTTTGAGCTGTATAAAAAGCCCTCCAATGCAACATCAGAGTCCATGAAAACTCTCTGGACCATAGAGTCAAAGCAGTAATAAATGTAGAGACAGAGAATCAGACCGTGGACACTCGGTGCTACAAGACGGGCCAGCACACACAGTATGCTATGAGATGTATGTCTGCATCTCTTACCTGCACGCAAATGTTTTGCAACATTTGCCATGCTGCAAGTAATCATTTTCTATAAATGACTGATGATTTCACAGTGCCTTTGCAATAGTCTGTAAGTGGCTAATGATTTCACAGTGCCATAATAATAATATTAATTACAAAAAAGCTGACCACAATTTCAACACATCCACTGTCCATTTTGTTTGCTTGTTTGTTTAAGAATCAAATCTAGAAGAGATTGTGATAGCAATATGTGTACAACTTACTTTCGGGTCACTATTGGGCTGAACTAAGATTTTATTTTCATAAGAAAAAAAAAAAGACAGGAGGAAGAAGAATGCAGATGAAAATGGACAGGAAAAAAACAAAGTCAACTTTAAGGTCCATCTTCTCAGATATACAAGAAGCAACTGACAGAGGCATGACAGAACACTTCACCCGACATTGCTTGGTTATCAACATACTCTCCAAAAGTTACTCCATTTTATTTTAATATCTCTTCAATCAAAAGGTGATTTGACATTTTTGACCTAAAAACAGCAGCTTTATAGGTCTTTAAAAATACAAATGTCTAGTCCAAGACTAGACATTTGCACATCTTGCAGCAAGAACAGTGGAACAGTGGAAGTTTTCAACAGCTAGAGATGTCACCCTAATGATTTCTTGTCTCCAAAATAAAAAAAAACAAATTTACTGTGACAGTATGATTTTAATAAATACAATTTTTTAGCTTTTCCACAGTGCTGTTATTTACTATCGAGAACATTTAGCTGTACAGTCCTGCTGGCTGAGAGCAGAATGAAGGAAAACATGCTCTTCCTGGCTAGCAGCGACCTTCATCCATGACTCTGGACAAACATTTCTTCTCCTGATCTCACAATTTTAACACAAGATAAACTGGGTATTCTTTATTTTTAAATAAGTAGTATTTTAATAAAGACCCAGACATGTGTACTCAAATATATACACATTCATGACCAGATATTTACTTAGGATTGGTAAAACTTTGTTATTATTTAATTCACGCTTGAAAATATTTTTGAAACACACAGCATCCAAGAACAGTTTAGGATAGCTAAAATTAAAAATACATTCATCTAACTATTTTCAAATATTTAAAAATGCCACTAAACATTGCATTTATCTAAGAAAGTATTTATCTTGCAAAGGCCACTAAAAGTTTTAAATTCCAAATAGAAAGTATGGATTACTTCACCATCCACAGAGCACAAATTTCTTAAACGTGAACTTACACACAAGCCCGCTTCCCACTTCCCATTTTTAGCCCCACTCAATATGCTATAATTATGATTTTTTGTGTGTGTGTGTGTGTGTTATAATTCTATTACAGGTACTGGAGTACAACTCATTAAACTGGGGTTGAACAGGCTGTGGTGTGGGAGGAAGAGTATCACTGTTCTTCCACTAAGGACCAAAACATCAATAATTCAAGTTGACTGGGATACAATATTCAAGCAGAAATTAACTTTTAAGAACATGGTAGAGATAATAACAAACACTGCAAAACAATTTTAAATTTCACAAGACTTATCAACAAAGCTTACAAATATGAAGTTTTTGAAATAATAAAAATTTACATCTCTTCTTGCTCCAGGTTAAAGGAAAATGGACTCTAGGAAACATTATTGAATCCAGCCAGCAAAACCATGAGCATCGCCTGTGACCCCAGCTGCTGCACAGGGAGGATCCCCCCAGAAATTCACTAAAACTGAAGAACACCCTGAGAACCCAACGACTTAAGGAAAGAAGAAAGAAAACAACACTCTACCGGGCAAAATTAAAAATGCAAAATACACCTCTGCACTAAGGTGGCTCCATTTCCTACACACTCCTAAAACCACATGGACTGCAGACACGCCACTGCCCAAGCCCCCAGCACTGCCCTGCAGCCCTGGACAGGGAGCACGGCCAAAGCCTCCTCAGCCCAGCACACGTGTGCCCTTTGCAGGAAGGGAGATAAGTAAATCAGTGTTTCCTACTGAGCACAGGATGAACCTTTCTGCTCGTAAGAGCTCTTACCGTTTCCATAGTGAATGTCATTTACATGAAGGGATTATAAAGGTTCCCACATGAAAATGCATCTCTAGCATAACTACATTCTTCCAAGTTACTTTTCCTCCCACTTGCTATAGTTCCTAGGTGAAAGGAAAATATTGACAAAAACAGGACATGAGGGGGACAAAAGATAGCCACAGACTGAAAAACATGAAACTGTCAAGCCATTTACAATTCTTTTTTTTTTTTAAACTTTAACTCCTCACGGCAACTGGGCAGCCCGAGATCAACGACACAGGGTAAAACACTTTAATTTATAGCCTAAGGGTTCTTCCATGTTTAAGAGGAAGGAGCATGTAAAGAAATACAATATCTTTCTCAGCCCGTCTGTTCTTCGAAATGTCTTCATTAAAATGGAGATTTTGACTTTTTGACTGTGAATAACAGAAAAAGGACAAACCTGGTTTCCAAGGATCTTCATCTGCAGACAGCACACATAAAGCTCCCCCTTCACTCTCACACAATCACACTCATGTATCGCAGGCAGGTTTTCAGGGGGAAGGGCAGATGGGACCACCTCCAGTTCATGATGATTAGCTAAATTAGTCCTAATTACACCTTCATTTTATCATGAAGCAACTGAGAGAATAAAGCCAAGAATGTGGACCTGCAGGACAGAAGGACTCATAGTCTCTCAGACTCAAGGGGCAGCCATAGCAGAGACCACCAGGGCATCCAGGATGTCACAGCCCACACCACTACCACAAGTCACAAACCTACTGTAATAAAGCTGTTGCACCGCTTTTTGGTGGTGGTGGGTTGTTTTTTGGCTTTTTTTTGGTTTTTTTGAGGGTGGGAAGAGGTGAAAATCTTATGTATACACTGGCACTCTGTTTCACCAACACCACAGTAAAACCACAACTTGTTCAATGGTCATGAGTTTGAGTGAAGGTTAGAGTATGATACAGCAGCTAATACTTCATATATACACAAGATCTCAACAGTTTTCTTTTGGGTAACTTAAATAAAGGCTGAAATTAAGTACTTAAGGATATATTAATCCTATCTCTCAGCTTTGCAGAGGTTATGAACACAGTTGTGCAAACTGCTTAACCACAGCACTGAAATAGCAGCAAATTTTCTCACTGTCCCACGTATTTTTTGTAAACCCTTAACAATAAGATTTAATAATCTGTTAATGCTGCAGTTTTATTTGATGCATTGGTTATTATGTATCTATTTAAAATAAAAATAAAAATAATAATAATTTTTTTCATTTATTTGAGTCTTACTGAATTAACATTAGGATTCTGGTGACTTTTTTAAAGTATGTAAAATTGTATTGAACAAAAAGAATTGTACTGAATAACTGTGTAATATATTGAGTGATTTTCTGTGGAAAATATGTAAGAACTAAGAAATTTACTGATTATGGAATCTTAGCAATAAGTCATATGCGGGGGGAATATTAAGCTAAATATAACGAAAATAAACCAAATTTTTCAACTGGCTGTCAATTAACTAACCTAGATGCTGACTTCACTGTTAGTCCCTCTATTCTTATATTTTTTTTTTAATTATAATCTGTTCAAGCAGTACTTGCCCATCATGCCACTGACCAAAAAACACTGTAATCAGAAATAATACCCTTAGAAATGAAGATGTAGAAAGGATGTATAAATTCCGTACAGGTGACAGAAGCATAAGGAAGAATTTTATTCACAGGTATACCTAAAAGGTTATATTGGTTTTATGTGCTCTGCTCGGCAGATTTTTCTGTCATGAGCCAAGAACTGCTGATTACTTGCATCCTATTTGCCAAATACAAAAGCTTTATTAGTCATAACAGCACAGCTCTTCCAAACAGACAAAGAGATATAAATAATAATAAAAAAGAAGAAGAAAAAGACTTGCCCCTTCTTCAGAGTTAGTTGTCTGTGGGCACTTAAGTATGACTTAGTGTGGCTTCATTTCTAAATGCAGGCTACAAGTAAAAGGACTACAACAGTGTGGATTTGTGCTTTGATTTGTTGCCTTGCAAACAAGAAGAATACAGATTTTAAGAGGCCATTCATTATGGCATTTGTACAAAAAGAAAAATGGTTAATCTATCTCACCGTTATATATACATAGACATTCTGAATATGCTTCAGGAGAGCACATAAGGCTAACAATTTGGTAAGAATATTTCTGCATATATTTTCCTCTTTCAAATGTAGAACTTGTATTCGAAAATATGAGACTTTTCAAATGATAAATACGCATAAAACAAATCCATTGCAATCTATTTTAATACTTTTTAAATTAATTATAGATACTTGCAATATTAAAGCACGGATAAAATGCGTTACCTCCTACTGAATTTTTATGTATTATTCACCCTTTTATTCTAAGTACTGGCTGCTTCTTAGCTTGGGTATAACAAGCCAAGCGCTGCCCTCAACAATGCAGTCACAGTTCACGCTCTTAAATCGGCTGGAGCTCCACATGCACTGGGGGTAACATTCATCCTTTTGTGTCTTCTTTTTACTTACAGACAAAAGATAGGATCGCTTTCCACAGTTCAAAATGAATGAAATGTGAAGCCAACCTAAGAACCTACAGGAGTTCGTCTAAAATAGAAAATGTTATTCTTCTTCTGAACACAAAACTAAAGACAAAGTTCCAGAATTTTGCACTAGATACAACATGCATGATCTACTGGGCACAGATGAAGCCATATGCTGCTGCCATGATTAGAAAAATAATGAAGTTTTGAGTACTCACTTTAAAGCAGTCTTGAGGTCCCAGTTATTTTCCAGTAAACCACAAAAAAACCCCACCCCACATTTAAATCCATGGGCAACTTCCCCTAGCACATTTTCAGAAGTGGAACATATCATGTCAAAAGAAACATGTATATCTTTTCTCTGACGATCAATAACAATTTCAAACAGATGGGTACAGAATCTTTCTACAGAAACTCTTACACATAGAATTAATCCAAAACATCCAGGAAATGTCGTGTCTTACAAATTTAACCAATACTACCACTGCATGTCTACAATGCATGAAACACATACTGGAAATTTCTTATACAATAAGAATCACCACCTATATCTTTTCTTAATTTGGAATTACCTAATCTAATTTTGGTACAGGAGAGCAGGGGGAAAAAAAGGTATTTTGTTTACTTAAACACTCATTGTTTCAGTATTTACTAAATTATAGCTCAAGATATCATCTTAAAACATGTGGCTGTTTCATCACACTCTGCCATGCAGACTGCTGTGCTACTCAATGCAGTTATTAATAAATTACTATATAACCTAATGTATTTTGTTCAATTAGTCCCCATAAGTGGTTTTTTATTGACAAAACATAATTTAGTTTTATTAAATGTGACTGGAACATTGCTTCTGCCAAGTTAAGTGAGTATTAATGTCTCCATTTTTTGTTTTTTTAAAAAAAACAGATGGAAAATATTAAGAATTAAGGAACAGCTTGAATGTCACTTACATGAAAATTGTACAAGTATGATATTATTGTCACTTTTGTTGCTTGCAGTAATTTTAAAAATTATCTAAGTTACTTATCACCATAAAAACCTGGCACTAGTGAAAGAGAAAACGTGTTACGCTACAGCTAACAATTAAAAAAAAAAAATTACAGTATTTTATTCAAGTAGACTCTTCCATCGTAGCATGTAAATTACCATTGTTCTACCTTCAAAATACAAGGCTGTTAAAATATATCTTAATCACAGCTGCATTATCCTCACAACAGAACTAAAGTTACACACACGTCTTGATTTTTGTATTGTACGGCAACCTCCACTGAGAGGAACTTCTGCAACATTCCCACCTCACCCGGAAAGAAAAGGACAGACTGTGTAAAGAAAGATTATGTCCTTGCCTCTGCACAATTCCTCAACAAGTCTAAATTAACAAACCTCACTTTCTTCATCATGACTTGCACATCAGTATTTTCCCACGCAAAAAGGACGGTACAACTTTTCAACTCCTAACACCTACCAAAATCTCCATGAAAGACATAATTTCTATATTTTCAATAAATCTTACCATTATAATCCTATTGGGGTGTAATTGCTGTGGCTAATATTCTTACCCTGTTATGAAAATGCTCAACATAAATGTGGCACTGAGTTGTTAAGATAATACATGATCATGCTGTGAGAGGGTAATACCTATACAATAGCCCTTGCCAATACCATAAATCTCTTTATTAGACAACAACCTATTACAGGAGATCTACTTAACTGTTTCCCTACTTAGAGGGCCATTTGGTGTTACAATAACAAGCTGACTTTTCACATTAGAAAGGATTAGCCAGTATAAATAATAAATTGACACAGAGTTACTACTCTTTCAGATATGGTAAATCTTTCCTGGCTTTTAAAAAGAGAATCCAAACTACAACCCAAAGACCACATAAGGCTGAATGTATACAAAGTTTAAAGTTCTGTCCCTTTAAACTAAAAAAAAACCAAACAAAAAAAAAAAAAAAAAAAAAAAACAACCCAAAAACCCTCCTGGTGCNAAAAAAAAAAACAACTCTGATCAATTTACGCCACAGATTTACTACAAGAGAGCATATTACAGAAAGCTCTTTCTGTTTTATAGAGCATGCATACATCCTGCTTTATTTCCTAACAATCTCATGGAAAATCGTATTTAAATTTACTGAAATATTTTAAAGTAAAATGACTGCCACCATTTTGCCAGACATAAATAGTACAGAATTCATCTAAGTACCATCTATTATGCTTCTTGCTCAGCAAGTAAAACTGTATTATATATGAATTATTTTCTTCTCTGAAGTCTTAACTTTTTGAAGGATTGCATACTTTCATCATCCAGATAAATACAATACAAACTATAAAACCTGCAAGAGATCAGATGATTTTTTTCAGTGTGTTAAATTAAGGAAATATCACTACCTAAAATACAAATATCTGATTCTTCAAGCTAGTTTTTAAGTTACAATTTATAAATAAACTTAAGACATTCCTTGCTCTTTGTTGCTAACATTTATTAAAGCTTAAGGCATAAATCCTTTCAACTGTTTGCCTGCTTTAGTCCCCAGCTGTATCAATTAATCAATTTGGATTAAACTCATTCACCTCTTCATATTTTAAACAGAGAAAAAGCAATGTTAAGAGTTAGCCTTTTATCAGCAGTCACCTTGATTATGATCCACAACACCGCTTGCATAAATAGAAAATACTTACCTACTGCTTTTTGGCTACCACACTACTCTGCACGAGATGTGCCGAAGACCTGAAAGTACTCTGCTGCCTCTCTCATGCTGACATGACATCTTCAGAATCTGAGAAGACAGTTTATGCAACAAAAATCTGCTTCCTGTCATACAGAATACCAAAACTGTCCTCTTGCACCTTGACTGGCAAGAATTGTTTTCCTCATCTCCTTTTTAAACTTCTGATAAAAAGGAATTTCCTTGAAATATTAAATATTTTTTTTTAAGTTGGATTGTGCTTATTGATGTTTTAACATCTTTGCCCACTGCGATTTGCTGTTACTGATGGACAGCCTTTTTAAAAGCTGTCTTGCAGAGCCTTTCTGCTTTGCATAACTGAGAAGGAACTGTGAAATGAAATTGTACTTACTGGAAACAATTCAGCCCTGAATGCCTTGATTACTCTGATTATCTCATATACAAGCTCCCTCTGCAGGTAATAACAAGAATGAGCAAAAATATGTGAAAAATGTGGGCAACGGCCAGCATAAAAAACCAAGTAATCAGTCATCATTTTGAAGAAACTCCCTCAGAAATCCTTCTCCAATGTTATCCAGCATAAGGAGGTAACACAGAAAATATTCTCTTTCCCAGCTCTGTCTCTCTTCTTGTCTCCTCAGAAAAAACATACAGCTTTAGTCTTTCCCATATTGAGGCACACAAATTTCTTTTTCCAAAGTCATCTAAATGCTTTCAGTGCAGAAAAAAAATAAAAGAGGAAAAAAAAAAAAGAGAAGAAAAAAAGAAGAAAAAAATTTTTAAATTACTCTACTTACCCAGAACTAAACTAAAATGAAAGACCACCCCAAACAGTAAAACAAGTTCATCCTATCTGATGCATTTATCTAACTGAAAACTAACCAAACAGCAGCATCCCTTCATTCTATGTACTGCTAGGAGGAAAAACCTAATGTCACTTTCGGATACAATTACACATGCACTCCACCAGAGTTTAAAATGCAATTGAACTGAATGGTAAGTTATCTTGAAAATTGAATCATTAAAAAAAAAATATCCCTATCAATTTAAATCAAATCATGCAGTAACAATGTAGTTTTCATTCAACTGGAAGTAAACTGCTTCTCTCCCAAAAGATATTATTACCCTTACCTTAAAATGTCTCTAGTTTGTTGGCCGCAATGGAACAAGCTTCCTAGATAAAAATCCCTTCAATGCAAAGGGGACAAAGCTTCAGTGAATGAAGCTGTAAATATTAAGTACTTTGTAATTAAGACTTTATCCTATCTAACCTTTAGCACACACTCAAAAAACTGGGAAGACATCAAGCAACATTAATTTCTCTTCTCACACACCGAGAACGAATGTATGCCCGTGGTTTTGTTTCTCTTGCAGAGCCAAATCTCACTTTTCTGCAAGCAGTGCCCTTAGACTCATGAAGAACATTCATAAAATAAATGCATTTGTATTGGACATAAAGTCAGATATGTCCTGTGTCAACTTCCATTTTCACTGGGAAAATAAACTCCAAAGTACAACCCTTTAAGGCTTNAATAGTTCATGAGCTCCCCCAAAAAAAAACCCAACCAAACAAACAAAAAAACAGAAATGGAGGGGAAAAATACTCCTGATATTTCAGTATGGCTACAGCCATACATAGGATAAATATAAGACAAATTTCGGATGTTCACTTCAAGATGATGAGACTGCTGCAAATAGAGCTCTTCTTTGCTGATGGAATATCTAACAGTTGGACCATCAACCAGTTACTATGAGATACTATTTTACACCTGCTCAAATGAGGAAATAAAGAAAGCAGGGGGGAAAAAAAACCAGCCAACAACTTTTCTGAGAGATGATGCTCTATTCAAGCACGAGTAAGACTGCTGCCTGAAGGGCAAAAGGATTTCTTCTCAATTTCCAATTATGTCAGCCTGCACCTCCCCTCTCTCTTCAAAACAGTTCCCAGATTCAACCCGCTTTCCTGGCACAGAAGCTCAGCCAGGAATACACCACTGCTGAGGCACTTTCTCTCCTTTAAGCACTTTATACTGATTTACACAAGAATCAGCCTCACCAATTCATAGTCTGCGTTTAAGAAATACTTATTAGACTGAAGTAAATAAAAGCTGCTGGAGACACTGCCAACAAAATTGTTACGAATTGGTCTTCTGTAGAACACTCATTTTGTTCAAAATGAAGATGCAATCATCATTCATTCTGGGAAAACAGATTTTTCCAAATTGGTCACTTCACATAGAAAAAGTCTAAAAAAAACAGTGTAATAGTCTAATGAAAGGATGCCTGGATCAGATGAAAAGAATTCTGCCTACCATCAACACAGCCATCGGGAATTTGCCAGAGAAATGCAGAGTCAACAGCAGAACTTGTTCTCAGAAATATTTTCTTAAAATGTCACTTTATTTAGAAGCAATGCTGCCTACTGCGAGGGAATTGTTTCTGAACGCCGCTCACCCCGCTGTAGACTGCAATGCTGTAAAAAATTACAAACATGATACTGTGTAAGAGAATATATAGAAAAGTGAATTAAAGTCTCCTTCTGGCATGTGATCGCTCTCCACCACTGCAGCACTGATTTCACAGTAAGGCTCTCCCTCTACGCACACCCGAGCCCATCAACAGCAGAGCAAGTCTGATAGTCAGGAACAAGGTCGGTCATCCCCTCCCCAGCTGCCAGAAACAACTTTGAACAGTAATCGGCGTTATTATTCTGTCATCTGGATTCAGAGCAGTAATCGGTGTGAGGTGTCGACTGATGGGAAAACACCAACAGAGGGCACAAAGGAAAGCAGCAGCCCAACCTAAACGAGAGACTGGGGATTTTATCGCATCCTCAGGCAACTGGATAAACAGAAAGGCTCTAATTTTTAAAGCATAATTCTCCAGTGGTAAATCGTTTTGCTGCTACTTTGCTGATATTATCTATTTTTTCCCAACAGTTGCAGACACAAATCGAAGTGTCCATGAAGGAGCTGCACCTCTCCAGCAGTGGTGCACACCCAGCGCTCGGCCGCTCCCACACTGTCCCCACCACAGAAAGCAGCAAAGCAGCCCAAGAAATGGGAAAATTCCCTTCTTTACCTTAAAATGTATAAACACTCCCACACCAACCTATGAATCAAGACATCCCTAATTTAAGTATTAAACACAATCTGTGTAGTATCAGAACTCGGGATCTCAAATAGCACTCTTCATTCATGTGACTTCATTCCAGCTTTTGTAACCCATCGAAGTCAAATAACACATCATTAACATATAAACATAGTAAAAAAAAAAAAACTAATCTGCATTACATTTTAGAAAAAACTGCTCCCCCTTCTCCCTATATTGCCCGCTTTGCAAAAGGAATATCTTTCTTGGGTGATAAACACATTGTAAAAGAATGGCAAAAATATTTCAGAGTTATTTAGTACACCAAGGAACAAGACTGAGACTATACCATCTTTGTATGAGGAAACAGCATAAAACAAATCTCTTATGACAAAAAAGCCCTGCACTACATTAAAAGGGAAATAGTCCTAACGCTGCATCTGTGTAAGAAACACAAGTAGCTTCTTATTAGCTCTCACCAGATTTTCTCTGAAGCTAGCTACTCTCACTACTGAAACACAGACATTGATACTTAAATCTTTTTTGTGTAAATGTTAGTGTTTATAATGTGCTCCTAAGAGATTAAGATTAGGAAAAAAAATAACCACACAACGGAGACAGGCCCTATTTTTCTCAGCCCATGATCACTTGTCAAGCCATGATTAATGCTGTGCTCTGTAGAGGGAGACATTACATCTAGGCTACAACAGACCTAAATTTTACCCTAAGGCAGAAGTCTGATTTAAACATCTCTATTCAAAGTGACATTTGTCCTCTCTTTTCAACCAGTTTCCTCTGAAATTCCAGTAAACTGACTTTGTGACCTACAAATGGTCCATTGATTCTAACTTGTCGCGTTGCCTGTCCTTGTAGCAAAGTTAGTTTTGGTGACTGAATGAAGCAAGATGCTACGCATTCAAGAAAAATACAGGAGCAGAGTCCATTAGGTGCTCTATTAAATGCTCCGTTGGATAACAGCAACTTGAATTCATGGCTATAAGGATTCCAGCTTACACAGAAGAGCTAAAGATGAATACTGAGGTCAACATTAAAAATCAGAAAGTATTTTTATATTGAGAAGTAACAATGACCTTCATATTCTGTGGTGATGAGCAAAGATACGTTTTGTATTACAGACAAGAACATGGACATCATCAGAGCCACCCTGAAAAGTAATTACATTTTATCTCTTGCTTTTCACTCTGAAATGTCTGCTAAGGTATTTACATTTGTCTGTTCCGAGAACAACATGTGAAAAAACTAGTTGTTATCACTTATCTCAAGTAAATACTATTTCTCCAGTGAATGGCATTATTCCATCTATTTTATAAAGTTATTGTTAGATACTCTGATTTATCTGTAACTGCTATTGTAGGAATAAAAATAAGACATGCTTATACCTTAGAAAGAAATAGACAAATAGGATATGTAGAATAGTCAATATCCTTCTTACTGAACATCAGAAATGGCAACATTTGATAATATTAAGCAATTTAGACAGTGCTGGCAAGTTCCTACTAGCCAAAGTAATCTTATTTCTGGTGCTTTTCAGGGCAAATTGATTTTTTTTCCTCCTCTTAGCTGCTCTGATAATTGAACGAATGTATACAAGTGTGATGGGATTTTACTTAGTAGAAAACCAACAAAACATTCCCCAAACATGGAGTATCCTACTCATAAAAAATGGATTTTTCTTGTAATTAAGCAAACTGTATTTAAGCTTGCTTTGTGCCAGAGCAACAACCAACAGCATTTTGCTAGAGACTACACTCTACCTGCAGGTGTTGAGCATTGTGCTTGCTTCAGTCAGCCTGCAATGCTTTTTACTATCCCACATTTCTAAATAATTTGGGTAAATGGCAAGCTAGAGTTGGTTGGATCATTAGAGTACCTCATGAAAATCAGAAAGAAAGAATTCATGACATATGCATATTACATATTCTTTTAAAGCCCATAAAATGCTCCATTTAATGTAACAATCCATAGCCTGGAGATGCTACGATTCTGAATTTGAAGAGTTTTTTCCTTCCTCCTTTTGGAATCAATTTCTAGTTAACTATCAGTTTGCATCTAGAGAATGCTGTCAGATCGTAGCACTCAGCAAGTGTATTTCTATAACTAAATTGCTGATACTAAGTGACACAATCTTCCCAGCCCATGCAGTAGAAATACATCTCGTGTATTACAGGCTGAAAGAAACATGAACGCCTAGAAAATTATCTATTGAAGAGGGCTTTAAGCCTGTCATCTTTCACCTTTTAAATAAAGAATGCTAAAAGGAATCACATTTGCTAAAAGTATTTTCCACACCAGGTATATATTCAAATTAAATCACAAGTTAACAATATTCCAGAGCCACCTGCTACTTTTATTTTAAAAACAGCTGAAAATAAAATGCAGCTATGTTTGAAAACTATTTAAATATTAAATATGATTGTTAACAGTACTGAGAATGGCCTTAAAATACGTTGTTGTTTTTCCAGTTTTCTTGACATCCAATTACAACAATGACGGTTAAAGTTTTTTACCTGTTTCAAACAGAACGTGCTTTTAGAAATAATAGGCAGCTTTAAGTTTAAAACTGCACATAAATACTTAAGGTGGTGAATTTCTTGCAATTTCAAATCACTTTTGTATATCACAAACATCAATCCTAAAAATCGCTTTGAAACGTGACATCTCCCAAGTAGCAACTGACTGAAAATTTCACTCGCCCGTGCTCTGAACTATCTTGGTTCGTAACTGACTGCTCGCCCACCTGTGCATGGATATGACTTCCATTACGCACCACACGGAGTTGAACTTCTTCACCTGCAGCTGACTAGGTAAAAAATCACTATTTGTTACTTCCAGTTCCTGCATAATCAGTCATCCACAGATATTCCTTAGTGGAAATGCAGAGGAATCGCAGAGAATTTTTTGATATGAAGTGTTACTGGTAGGTTATTTGTGATTAATCCTAGGCGTGGCGCAATTCCCAGCAGGAGCCATACTACAAGGTAACAGTATTTTCTTACAGGTGTGTCAACATTTTGGGGAGGACAGAGGAGGAACAAGGGCTTGGAAACACATAAACTTTTAGTTTAAATTTCAGTAAAAACTTATGGACTGTTTCCGTGTTCTCTAGATGTCAAGCAATTCTTTCAACTGTATGGTTACTATGATTTACATGATTTTATGATACACTATCTAGATATGTATTTCAAACAAAAAATTGATAAATATTTTGCCTAACTAGAGACGACTCTCTCCAAAATTCTTAAGTAAAAATTATGGACTTTTAAAAAAAGCTGTAATTCAAAACTGTAGCAAATTTTCTTCATCACAAATATTCTCATTAAAAAAAAAAAATCATCTATTTATCAAAATGTCATGTCTACATAACACATTTCCAGAATAAAACCAACTATATTACTACATACTATTAACCATAAAGACTACAAAGTCCTACGACTATATATACTACCTTGCTTATTTAAATTTTAATAAGGTGCTTCCTTACTAGAGACTAGGATTCCTGAGTAACCCTCTTTCCTGACTTTATGCACTAAAAGTGGTAAGAGATAAATAAAACATTGACAAAGCTTCTGAAGTGATCAAGTAAGAACTAACTAAGCACACTTTGTTTTTTTAAAAGCTTTCCTCTTGCTCATTTTAAGAAGGGAAACACCCAGAAGCCTGGTGTTAATGTCTCTGCTGATTGTGAAAATTGCAGCAATAAAAACTCCAACTGCTTGTTTTAAATTAAGACTTGCAAGACTACATGTGAGATCTGTATCTTTACATTAGTTTTTATAACATTTGGAAGTTTGGTTGCCTGCTTTGATGTTGGTCTATTAATGAGCAGGGGAGCCAAAAGCCAGAAAAAAAAAAAAAATGTTTACTGGATATTCTCAAGTCAAAACCTGAAGTAATTGGTTTGTTCTACCCCACATGATTCCACATCCTCATTCCCCCAACTACTAGATCCCTGAGCTATCTGAACCTTTATGTTTTTTTTACTGTTGCCAACACATAGTAACCCACAGTGATTGAAAATGGCAGCTGAAGTGCTGCTGCAGCACATTAATTTTTCTCTAAGTGGTCCAATTTTGTCATCTGAATGCTGAAAATCTTCCTTTTACTACTTTTTTACCTTTAGAGATTTGTCGAATTTGGGGTTGCCGTCACATAAACCGAAGTGCAACATTTCAAAGACAATTTTTAGATTATCCCTAATAGCTGAAAGGATTATGCGCTTTCTTTACAGCCCTCTGCATTCAAAGCAGACTAGTTAACAGCAACTTACGTGTGATAATGACAATGACATCAATATGTTCTTTTTATAACACCAAAAGGTACTACTTCAGATAGCTGAAGACATTAGGTAAATAAACTGCTGGAAATTACCTGAAAGTAATTATGTAATTTTAGGATCAGTAAATATGTCTATTTACAAAATGCCAAACAGCCGTGTCCATCTAAGACCATCTAAGACTAATAGAAATCTATATAAATTAATTGATCAACTGAAGTGGTTTTTTATCAAGACATACCAGATATACTCAGTTCCTTCATTACATGAAAGGAAATTGAAGCCTGAAATTGAATATTCTACTTTAAAGGCACATCAGTTTCATGGCAGTAAAAGAAACAACCCCCAAATGGTCATGCACAAGAAAAACAAACAAACAAACTAACTAACACACACACACACACACAGACACACACACACACAGAGACACCCCCCCCCCCCAGCCAACCAACGGACCAAAAGCTACATATCAGTGTTTTAAATCAACTTTTTAAAAACACAAAATATGTGTTTTAGTATCTCTATCATTCAAGTAAAAGGTTTGGAAAGAAGCAATAGGCAAGGAAAACTTAGGAAGTTCTTTTT
>VWZN01008249.1:35054-49354 GCA_013396955.1 Regulus satrapa | reverse complement strand
TCCTGTTACTGATTGCCATTGAAATGGGGAAAGTTATGTGATTGGCTCCCTCTGGAGCAGATACCAGAGATGCATCATGGATCACTGGTCAGAGAGCCTGGACACAGCAGCAAACTCAGTCTCCCTCCCCTCCCTTCCCCATCAGCTTTGCACAGCGGCACTGCTTTGCAATCCATCTCAGCTGACATGGGCAGAGCACGGAGACGGAGACCCAGATTTGTTTCCAGGCTTACATCTTCTAGTTCACATTTTGTTGTGCTTGTGTTACACTGCCAGGTGTAACTCTGGCAGCTGTAAAGAACAGTCATTTTCCTTCACTGAAACTGCCTATAAAAGCCTCTGCTTCGGTAATGATTTGTTATATATTACAAACACCTGCAGCACAGCGAATTAATATCACTAAGTATAGGGATCAAAGATATTCCACCTTTTTTTTCTTTAATTAAATGATCATTTACTTTTGACAGACCTCAATGTTTTTGACAAATAGACTTGAATCTGATTGAAGGTATGGCTACGCCTTCCTAAAAACACTGCAGTCAGAGAATGACATTAGCACCATGCTCCTGTTTTGAGGAACATCGACTGACTGCTTAGTACTACTGCTAATTAGAAATAATAAAATGTATTCAATAATTAATTAAGATGCTATTCTTCACCTCACTGTGAGCACTGGCTGCTGTTTGTTGACAACTCAGCACCAAAATATGATCTTTTTGTATTATATCTGGTAAATCATAGTACTACATTTCATATGTCATTAAAACAAGGCACTTAAACTTTTATGTTTGGAAAGCAAAGTGATAACCCCCCATGCATTTACAAAGGAATGGGAGAATTTTCTGCATATGCAAGCACTGAGTGCTACTGAAGAATAAACCTCAAATTTGCATTGCACCACGTAGGTACCCAGTTTCACCTTTCAGTTTTCCCTTCCTGTTGCTTCTCTATATGGCTATGTCAGTTTAATTTGCTTTCATCAGAATTTTTGTTGACAGTAAAATTAATGTGCAAATTTCCTATCAGTTGTATATATTAATATAATTCCCTCTCAAACACAGTTCATTGAAATTAGCACTGGTAAAAGGTGGGATACATATTCATACTGTTATTTACATAAATCCCATTCAGCTTTATGCACCCTAAGCTTTAATGCAAAGTATCTACTACCGCAGGTAATTTTAGCACAAGCAAAACAGCACCTAAGTGGCATCTGGCTTTCCAAAGATTGGGTGTCATTTAATAAAGAGATTATTTAAAACAAAAAAAAAGTTAAAAATTACATTTTTGACACAATTTTTGTGTCATATAAAAACTACTAACTTTACAACAGTAACAACAACAAAAAGTTGAAAATACTGGTTTCCCCAACAAATCACACAAAATTGGTTCTTTTCAAATTACATAAATTGTGCATGATGCCTCATTTGTGATACAGCTTAAGATATTAATAAATTAATAAGCTTTTCAGTAAGAACTTTACTATGAAGTAACTTATACAACAGAGTACAAACTAGACCAAAAAGTAAGTTTTCTAAAAAATAAGTATGTACTAGGAATTGATTTATGCAGCACGGCATTTTTATCAGTTCTAATGTAAAAAATATCTTTAAAATCAGTTGCAATATGTATATTGATCCACAGATTATTTACCTGGATTTAAAATGCTAACTATAGGAAAAGCCATTAGGTCATTATCTATGTAAGTTTAGGGAATTCAAGCACCATCTATTCCTTGTTGTGAAAGTCATTTGATAAAAAAAAACCAAACTAGAATTTACTGGGTGCAGGTGCAGATTCTACTTAGCAATGCAGCTCTGTTTGTGTAAGTTTTCCCTGGTAAACAGAGGAGCTGCAAGGTCACGAAACAGACAATGCACATCTTTTAGAGACTTCGGCTTCACTGTACAGACTTGCAGTTTTTATATTTCCCTGAGTGTAATACTGCAACACATGACTAACAGCAGTCTCTATTTTTCACAATTTTCCAGTTAATGAAAGTAATGTTTAAATACTCTGAAGTTAGATTATTAACTTCTACAAAATAGAAACAGATGTGTGTCTCAGTATGCCATTAAATTTATGATTTACATAGTATTCTTGAATACAGCTGAGCAGAGGCCAATGATTCTAATTTGCTCTAGATTTACAATAACCTGATCTGGTTTTTGTAAGTACTGAAACACTTTAAACAAAATTAGAAAGCCGTTGTGCTTTGTGTGATTAAAGATGCAATTCCCTTTGGGGTAATGAGAAGAGTTAGAACATGTTTCTTTCTTTATGGATGTTTCTATTATAAACACGGGTACCATATATTATGTATTTTCGTTACTATTTCCTTGCTTTTAATTATAAAATAAACTGATTGAGTTGTACTGGAGTTACACTGAAACAATGCCAAAATCTAGCTAAAAAATGCATACTGAGGTTCATAAAAATCCTTAAAATTCTTGAGAGGCTTAAGATCTTGTTAGAAAAATACTAGTTCCTACTAGCTTGCAGAATCCAAAACATCTCTGTGATTTAAAACCATGCAGTTAAAAGGAATTATTTAAAAAGCTAACACAATTCTCAGCTTATTACTATGTTAAGGCGCAGCATTTTACAGGACAGAGTTTCTGTGTATTCATAGCATTTCACATCTGGAGATACAGATTCACTGTGTCTAATGGCAGAAATCCCAATTGGAGTGAATATTATTGTTTAAAACAAGGTGTATCTATGGGTAGAGATCAAGTTACATTAATCTGACACTAAACAAAAAAATCTGACTTTTTTTTAAAAGAGTCAAAATAAGATTAGATCTGTCAGATGTAAGCAACGCAGGAAGAATACCCTGTGTATGAATATTTAACATCAGTTTCAAAGATTGTGAAAATCAGAAGCTAGGCCTATAAAGATGTATGGATTCAATGTTAGCTGGAACTGAGGAATTTACAACCTGGAAGTTGAATTTCCAAATTGTAATCTATTACTCTGTGGTCAAAAATGTAGGTCATTTAGCATTGTAATTAACTTTTCACAGGGAAAGGTGACATAGCAAGGAAGTGTATGCATTTATTAACAGTGACTTTTAATAAGAATTTTGAAAACTATTTAAACTATTATTCTCATACTGCACCCCAAAAATCAAATGGATTTTATGAAGGTAGAAGTAATGAACCAGACATTAATTTTACATAGTAACTGGAATATATATATATTTTCATGTATTATTTTATTCATTTGCTATTTTACATAATGCACTGAAGATAATATAGGCTCAATATTATACACTCATATGAAATCATACTACAATATATGTATTTATATTTATCTTTACCTCTGATGAAATGTTTAATATTATTAATCCTTTCATTTTAATTATATATAATTAACCATCATTAAAACGGGAGCATTACCTTTTAATAAAAATTTAATCATACATTTACTCAAGCACGGGATCAAAACGCTACAGGAGCATGACATGTCTTGAAAGTGATTGAATGAGTTCAATTTATTTGGTCACTCACTCTTCCAACGCACTTAGAGATTGCCATCTGTGCTTCACTCAGGAGATCTCCAAGGGTGAGCTCCCAACTCCCACACTGCGTTAGATGTCGGATTGCAGCGCTAGACGCTCGCACAGACGGAGCTGCAAGCCCAGAGCTTGGCCTGGCTGCTGCTCCAGGTTCCAGCAGTGCCCCTGGCAGCTCCTGCACATGGCCCTTGCAGGGGTTCTTGCCCTGGGCACTGGGCTGCTGCAGTGGAGCACTGGTGGAATTCCTGACCCAAGCAGACTCAACACACAGATCTCATTTAACAAAGGATAAGGAACACTATGGATTTATTTTTTTTTTTTCTGGGGGATCTGGCAATGGCAAGTGGAATGAAGAAAATGGTAGGGAAAAGATTTTGAGGAACGACTGAGGCAGCTGGGGTTGTTTAGCCTGGAGAAAAGAAGACTCAGAGGTGACCTTATTGCTCTCTACAACTTCCTGAGGGGTGGTTGTAGCCAGGTGAGGGTTGGTGTCTTTCTCCAAGCAGCCACTGACAGAACGAGAGAACATAGTCTCAAGCTGTGTCAGGGGAAATATAGGTTGGATATTAAGAAGAAGTTTTTTACAGAAAGAGTGATTAAATATTGGAATGGCCTGCCTGGGGAGATGGTGGAGTCACTATCCCTGGATGTATTCAAAAAGAGATGTGGCACTCAGTGCCGTGGTTTAGTTAAGATGTTTGGGGCAAGGGTTGGGTTGGACTTGATGATCTTGAAGGTCTCTTCAAACCTTGTGACTCTGTGATTTTTCATCATACATTGAGCATTGAAGTGCATATAATTGGAAAAAAAAATGTGGTTTCATCTTAAATTCCTGGGAATTTTTTCTGTTAAACACACAATTACCCACACACAAGGCATCAGGCTGACAAGAGATTGGCAAACATTGTAATTAATTCAGCTTTAGGTTGTGTCTAGGGAAGAATTATTATTTGAGAATTCTTTTTCCTTCTTGAAAAAATGGGTATGGATACAGAATAAATTATTAGTAGGAAAGAATGGCATCGGGGCATCAAAACTTCTTATTTTTCACCCATAACTTAACACAAGCTGAGGTCCCTCTTTTGCAAATACACAGGTCTAGGTCAGCAAACTTCTGCTGAACCAAGACCATCTCCCCAGTCATACAAATACTTATTCCCAACAAAAATATTAACTTAGAAATCACAAATATAGGGAAAAGTGTCAATTTGTATTAAAATTAGTGGGGAGTTTTGGAGAGGTTTTTAATTGTTCTATTCATATTAACTCACTGAGGCCCAGATTGTGGAATTGTGTTTGCAGCAAACTATTCTTCAAGAAGCCCTGTGTGCTTAACTAGGGAGGCTGGAGGTAAAAACTGCAGATGAGAATTCCATATGTCTGAGACAAAGCACCTGAAAGGAACTCACATTTTAATGACAGGGTATGGGATGGCCATTATAGGAATATATTGTATTGATAAAAAGGGAAAACACCTGGTCAACAAAGGTTTTGCCATATTTTTTCATATTAGTTATTTTAAAGTCATATTAAGCTGTCAGAAGACTTTGGTTCATTATGAACACTCTGTTTCTTAAAGATGCTCGGTGAGTCTGGATGCACTTAGGATAATTTATTTTCCAATCAACTGTGAGCTGCCCAGACCTACTTCTATTGAAGTCAACTTTTATTTTTCCAAAGAGAATTAAATCAAGTTTAATTTTTCTTCAAAAAGAAACTTAGTTAGGTTTCTTAATTGTCAATTTTCTTCAAACAATTATTGCATGAAAAAACTTTTAATAAATTAACACCCAATAAATTTTGTGATCCCTTATATTAAAGCCTACTCTAAAAACATTTGTCTGGTGCAATTACTCAATAACTCAAAATAAGTGGGAAGTTCAAAACTGTGTTTATAATAGTTCTTAACCTTTCTAATAAGGTTTAAAGTTGTCATATCCAAAAATATATTTAAATAAAAAAGGGGACTGTATTTTATATGTTTCTGGAAGGCTTTATACATTGAAAAAATATTAACTAAAAATACAATGGACCCTTTCCCTCTTTAAAAAAAAATATTTTTCAGAAGCGCTCCATATTAATATTGACATGGGTAAGACACTTCAACAAACTTGAGAATGATAACAAGGCCATTTTGCAATGTCTCTTTTGTTGAACAATGAAAGTGTGAAGAGAAGAGCAGATTTGGAGTATTCAGTTCCTGCCACTTTGATCACTCTCTTTTGCATAAGGTTCTGGTCAGAAAGTTTTAGTGTCTCAAATCTAGAAATTGCCCATTTTCAGAAAATGCCAGAATAGAAATTCCAGTAAAATCCTGTAAGAGAACTTTCCACCATGTGACAAGATTTTTTTACTTATGAAAAGCTGTCTTGGTTGAAGAGCTGCCGTTTTCATTATTTAATTTCTTTGCGGAGCTCACAGTCAACATGATCCCGTTGAGTTCTTTATTTAATATGTTTCAGAGCACAGGACACCTGCTGACTTCTTTAATAACGAGTTGTCCTCCGTTACCTTATATGTGAAAACTGTTCAGCAGAGGCAAGTAAAGAATAACCTTAGACATTAAGACTGATTCCATTAAAAAATAAAATAAAACTGTATCCAGACTCCACACCCGAAGTCCCTAAAATAAATTTGCAAGGGCTTTTCACAGCATGGAATTCAGGTGGATTTTTTTTTTTAATTGAATTCTGTTCTGTGTAAGTGCAGCTCAGTGAATTCAATTTCCATGCAGGCTCCCAGGAAACAAATACATACTAAGTATTTTTATCACTAATGTCTTGGATTTAGTTTCTTAAGTATTATTTAGGTTTGACTGTGGACAAAGTTCCTAATGTTTACCTTAATACAGGGGTCTGGGACTCTCATTGAAGAAGGGACTCTTTAAAAAAGAATTGGCTAAAGCACAGAAGTTTAACAATGAATAAATTTCAAGGCTTTGTATTGCATTAATAAGGATAAAATTCTACTTCTTTGTACAAATCCTATGAATTTGATGGCAAATCTCCACATTCTCAATTCAACCTACATTTTTTTGTCCCACTTTAGAATATCTTCCATACTTTGTTGGAAGCCTCTTTCATACCTTGTTGGAATTAGAGGGTTATACTGTTACAGATGATTCAGGGAAGCCCTACACACCTGGTCCTGCAGTTTTGTAAGGGAAGTAACCCCACTAAGATCGATAAGCCCTGCTCTTGAGTGGATGGTAACTAAAACAAAGAAATCAGACTTTGACCAATTACTTTATCTTAACTGGCCTTATTCAGCACCCATTCTCATTTCTCCCATAATTCTTTCCCTGCTGCTGGAAAACATTATTTCGCCACAACCCACAGAAGTGAGGTGATGAATAAATAGCACTGCACAAATGAAAACTATGTTCAGCCACTGTTAACTCACACTCAGATTATTTTTCAATAGAATATTTTAAAAATGGGTTTTGTTTTACAACTGTAAAGAAAACTGAAGACTGTTAAGGCAAACTGTTAAAACAATTAACTCTTTTAGGTTTTTTATATTAACTCTTTATTTTAGTCAAAGAAATACTCTGAGCCAGCAGTTCAGCCTTGTTAATTATTTTATATTATAATCAATAAATTAAGCAGCCTTTATCCACCCTTGGTGTTACGTGAAGGATGCTTGTCTGATGTCCCACCTCCGATTATGTCTGAGGATGTAATTCATTGTATGCTCAAACCCCTATCAGAAAACAGACTCTGCTTGGTTTTAAATCTGCTTCCCTTTTCTTTAAGAGGAAATTACTCAATTTACTGTATTGACTACTATATGTAGCCTATATTATCATTATGCCTATGCCTCCATATTCTATATTATTTATTATTTATTGCCTATTTGTATTATATTGTTGAAAAATCTTAAGGTGTTAGATGAATGGAATTATGATTTTGTAACTGAGTATTTTTAATAGATAAGTTTGTTGATACATTATTAAGGTTTATTAATACTTTTGTTAGGTTTGTCAGGAAATTAGGATATGGTACCAATAGATGTCTTTTAAAATCCATCTTGTAACAACTTGTGCACATAATCTTTTTTCAATTTCTGCTTAGGAGTAATCATTTTTATATGTGTTTAAATCGCATTTTAATTTTCTGTAGACACAGTTCTTACTATGCATAACATATACCATTGCTAGTTTTGTAAATATGTTTTCATTATTACATTGTAGAGTGGAGGCAAAGCAACAGCTACTCTGCAGGATGACAACAATGACTACCAGAGGATTCAAATCAGGATGGTCCTTGGAGAGCACACAGAGCTACTGGCAAACCTTTCCCAAAGAAATTCTGTAGCACTACCTCCTTTGGAAATTACACAACTTTTACTTTTCAGTCTCGGTGGGGGCTGAATGTCATGGGAATGGGGGGAGGACACCAAACCCCACAAGAAATCTCCAAGCTGCAGTCCGGCGACCCACCAGCACCATATCAGTGTGTGATGCGAGAGCAGATCGAGGGGGCCACCGTGCCCTGTACTCACCTGCAAGTACAATCCACCAGAGAAATGCTGATGAATTTAAGTCTGGCAAATGCCAGGCAGAAGTAACTGTGCATACATCCTGCCTAGGGACAGGATTCAGGCCTGATTTCAGGCAAGGAGGTGCAGGCAATGTGGGTGTGCCCACACTGTGGGCAGGGCAGGCTCTTGGTCCTTGCCCTTCTGTGCCATTCCCTCAGGCAGCTGCATCAGGGTGGCCTGGGAAGAAGGCTGCACTCTCCAAAGATGTTTTGTCATAGTTCGTCTTCCTTTTACTTTACTGTAATTCTGTATGGTATGGCTAAGCTGGTCACAGACAGATAAAATGAGACACAATTTTTTCACTTCAGCTCATGCCTCTTCTTCCTGTGCTCCATACAAGTATTTTGTAGCACATGAGGAAAAATGTTTATGTATTGTCTAAATAAAATGTTAAAGGTGACAATCCCTTTAAACATTACTGATCATTACTTACAAAACTATATTTTAAAATTGTGAAAACAAATGCTTTGACCTTGTGAGCTATGGAAATATTTTAAAAACAAATCTGCTCTGCTTTTTTGGCTAATAGTTGCGATTTGCATAGTTGAACCTTGAATGTAGTCATAAATAGCTACAGAATCCATCTTGGCATAATGCCCAGCAATGTTAGGGTGCCAGACAAAAAAATCGGGTCAACCACTTACCAAGTAAGTCATTCTGTCTCAACAAGGTGATGTCTAACAAAGAAGCTACAAGGCTGAAGACAGCTAACATATTCAGCTGCTGTTCAGAAAGACAAGAACTTTTCATTTATCAGGATAATCTACTACTCCTAATCAGTACACCAAGTGAACTCCCTGTTGTAAAAAAGAGAAAAGCCCATCAATTGTTTTTGCTAATTAAGATGAATATTATTCCTGTGAAATGAACCAAAAAGTTCTGAGTAACCAGAATCCCAATAGAGATCTATAATCTCAAAGAATAATTGCAGAGTTTTAATTGAGAAGAAAGTGAGAACTATTTTTTGTCTTCTGCAGTTTTTAGCTGCAGCTGCCTTCCGTGTGTGTTAGTGGGTCTTTTATATTCTTAGTTAATCTGACATGACTTTCCATATAATAAAGCTCGTGGAATTAAAAATTTATGACAAAATGTTTATATATTTGATTAAATGCTACCACAAAATGGCACGTATTTAGAAATAATTTGAGGTAACAGTTAATTTATTAACATATATAGAAAAAAGTCAATTTTTAGATTAAAATCTAGATGTTATGACTGCTCAAAGTAATGTGCATTTAATCTTTATACATTAAGCAGAGGTAGAGTTAGAAATGAGACGGTAAGTGTATTTTCTTAAAGGGATATTAATTATATATTCAAGAATTTATTTTATTCTGTGATATTTATCTTAGTTTTAAGATTAGAGAAAGCCTTGCTGTGTAGAAAGGAAGTAATGTGATGTAGCTCAGTTTTCCATTCCTTAAACAAAAGATACCCAACATGAAAATATATTTATATTTGAAATAATATTTACATAAAGGAAATCCATAATTAAAAGTGTAACCCTGGACTCTCTGAGCATGTCAGAAAAAATTCATTGTGCTTATATATATAAAAAATTAATTCTACCCAAAATAATCTATTGCTGTCTTTGTTGAAGTAACACTTAAAGTCTAAGCTTTTGTCCTACCTGCTTTACTTATAGTGTAAGTCACACATTTGGCCTCAAAATAAAAGTAATTATAATTTCACTTAACATGCAAATTTAGAGTTAAAAATTACCTCAGATCAGGATCCTGTCTGAATACATTTGTTTACATGAAAAAATGAAATTCTGTGTCTCTCTCCTTCCCTTCCCCCAAGCCTTCTTCACAAAATCAGCCTCAGGCTGAAATGGTTTTGAGTAGACTAAAGCTGCTGGTAAACACTTACCTTTGACAGTATTTGTGTCTAATGAACACTGCAGAGAAGGGTGTACGCAGTGCAAGTGTCGGTCTGTGGCTGCAACCTACCTTCAGTCCTTGTGCCAAGGGCCCGCTGCTAACAGGCAAATATACACAAAAGAGGCAGGCCCTTTGATGGCTTAATCCCAAACATACTTAACTGCCACAAAGTTAATCTTTTAGATTAAAAATGACTCTTGAGTTCTTCTTGAACATTTTTATGTTTGTGGATGAAAGAGGTTAAATGCAGTTCTCATGCCTGTTTGGGCTGTTATTTTTCTTTTCTACGTTCTCCCCCCCACCCCTAGTTTAACACGACTTTTTCCTTTCTTTCATCACAAATATGCCCCTGAAGGATCTGCAAGCATGATAGCTCTGAAATACCCCATTCTTTCCCTCTTAGCAGGCAAGTAAAAGTGCCTTACAGATCCTGCCAAGGCAGAGCTCTTTACTATTATCAGAGGGGTGGAGCTACAGATCAAACCCAAGTGCATCAAAACAGCTTCACCTACAGGTTTTACTTTCCTAGGAAAAAGTTTCAAAGAACAACTAAACCTCCACGTTGTTCAGAAATTATTCTTAAAGGTTGTCACAAAACTTGTGTTTTGCTATTGGTTTTCTTGAGCACTGGCAATTTTTATGCTGCTTCTATCAGACATAACAAAAAATCAGTCCCGCAAAATTTATTGTTTTAAGTTTTGATGCATTAAATTTTGTGAATGATTTCTTTTTTTCTTAAGGAGTCTTGAGTTATTTTTGGGATAAAATGGAAGATCTTTAAAGTGTAACTCTAAAGTGTAAGCACATTGTAAGTCAGAACTTGTGCTCCAGTGAGGTCTCTTTCTAGTAATATTTTCTTCTACTTTAGTTTCCACAGTAGTTTCACTTCATGATAGTTTTATGTTGATTTCATACTACATTTTTATGTAGTTAGAAAGGATTTTTTTTTTTTAAATGATTGTCCAAGACCTTGGGAAACATTTCTGCTTTGCAATGTACTCATAGGATTCAATAGTTTGTTCAGAAGTGTTATTTTAGGATGACCTTTACACATACATTATGATAGATTTTTCTTTCTATTTGATTCTAAAGTTATTATGATCAAGGGAAAAAATAAATACTGCCTTCTTCAGCCATTAAAAAAAAAAAAAAGATGAAACCATCTTTTTAAAACAACATGATAGCATGCAGAAGTGATGTCTATGTTTGTAAACTATATATTTTTAAATTCACACATACAGCAAAGCTCTAGTGAAACATAAATAAAGATCAATTTTATACAGTTCAAACAGTAACACACTACGAAATCCACCTCTTTTCAATCTAAAGAAGAGAGATAGTTATGTTTAAGGGAATTTATACATTACAAATAGCTGTTATTAAAAATAAATAGTTGAGCATTCTGTGGTCATCAGCATTTCTAACAAGGATGTTAAATCCTCCCATATTTTCTTTTGAATAATTAGCATAATGTTCTGCAAATCTTTTCTAGGTAGCTTACAGGATTTGAATATTCAAATATTTTTAGCTGTATAAGCCATATAATTATGAAATTGTACAGTACAGTTATTTCCCAAGCAATTTGGCAATTCTTTCTTACAAGAATTTACCTTCTGTTCTATGTTATCGGAAACAGAAAAAGCTTTTTGCTTACCATTCTGAAAAGACGGAATTCATCATTCTGCCATAAAGACCCTAGAAAGCAAATAAAGTGTCACTAGTTACTACATTCTTATCTGTAGGGATTCTAACTGCTAAACAGTGCATCAGCATCAAAAAAAAAGGAATTAAAATACATGTTCAAATCATAGATCAATAATGCAGTTCCAAATATGTATTACATGTACTTAGCAGGTACTGGATTAGAAAAAAGCACAAGTCATTGTGCATATCTGTAGTTAGAACTGTATGCCAGCTGGAATTTATCTACATAGTGTTCACAAAATACAGACATAGTATTTGGCATCCAACTTGTGACTGTATTTTTTAAAATAAAACCATGGGCTTGCTGTCACTCTGCTATGGAGTGGGAGAAAACATGAGCATCAGGGGTTACGACAGAAGAGACAATTATCAATGACATGTTAAAGGCTTTCTTCCTAACTCATTGAGAAATTTGTATTAATATTGAAAGGATTCCATTACGATTAAAACAATTAATCAGCCTTTACATTTTGCTTCAGAATTATACTGCTCACACACGTTTGAAGTTTGCCATGGTCAGACTGGGGTCCTGAGGAAGGACTGAGTATACCCCACACCTCATCAGCATGCTGTAACGGTGGTGTGAAAATGAAAGCATGGATACTAGTTAACTCTCTTCACTTCCTTCCTTTCTATGATCCCTTTCAGTCGGTTTTACACCTGACATCATGGCTATTCTGTTTTCTTTAGAAAGAAATGAATCACTGCTACCATTCCCTGCACTAAAGGCTGAACGGAGAGGGAGTGATCACTTTCACTCAGTACCTACAGAGACTTCTCTGATTTCATGTGCTAAACGTACCAATTGTGCACTTTGAGAATAAAAAGTTTTCAGGATAATAGGCTAAATTCTGTGATCATTTCTCACACAGAATACAACTTTACTCCTGCTGAAATGGCCAGACTTAGGTACAGAATCTACCTCATATGTAGCAATCTGAGGTAAAACAGTTTTGTGCCAAAGAAGGAAGAACACTTAAACCTCACTTATTATTCTTAACTGTTTTCACTGTTTTAGGAAATTAATTTTTAAAGTAAAACCTGCATGGGAGAGAATTAAGGAATTGAATTAAATATTATGTTGAGAAAATGTTATTAGAACCAAGAGATGCAGTCACAAGCCACTTGCAAAAAAACCAAACCAAACCAAAACAAAACAAAACAACAAAACCAAAACCAAAAACAGAAAAGAAAAACCCCAAAAAACCTGTTGAGGTCTAATTAGGACTACTATCTTTAAAGAGGAAAAGTAAAATCTCAAATAAATGATAGATCAATTCCAGGTTCTCACCATGACCACATGTACCACTGGAGGAACTATAGATATTTAAAAATGAGACCCCAGACAGAGAAGAATTCCACAGTACAGTAAAGAAGTTATTTCCGTTCAAGGAGTTTACCTTGGGCAAAAAGGGAGTTTCCAGGGTGTGCAGCGCGGCAGAAATTCAGACTTAATCTAGGTTGCATGCAGCACAAGAAATAGGGAGTGTGGCTAAAGCTCCCGTAAATTAGAACAATCCCTGAGGGCTGCTCTATTTCACGTGAGGAGTCATTGGCCTGTAGCAGCCTTGAATCTCAGCATCTACAGAGGAGGCTTAAAACCACTTTTGCTCCATTCTGCATGGGCTACCCTTCCTCAAAGTGCCTCACATCAGATGTAGCACAGGATATTTCTTTTGCTCCCTTAAAAAACACAGGAAAACAGGATCCCTCTCAGCCAAACAAACAATATTTCCCATAAGCTCAAAACAAATCCTTTGAACATCTGTTTCAGTGGAGCCAAGTTCCCACAAAGCGCTAGCTTCTGTGTGCTTCCCAGAGATCTCTGCTCCTCAGCCCTCTGAGTTTACAAACATGCTGTTTGGGTGAGCTACACATTTATGAACTGTTTGGAACTCTTAATAAAAAAATCCATTCATTTCAGTAAAGTAATAGTTCCCTTTCCTGCACAGAGCTTTTGAGTCCCCTTGCCACAAAGCTGTGACTTTTTTTTTTCAAAACTATTTGTAAACCAATGTCACTGCTTCGTAAATGAACAAAAGCTCTCATTGACTTCAGAAAGAATTACATTAGCAAAATATTTTGTCTCTAGTTCTTACCTGCTTAATTATTAAGATCCTAGAACGTAACTTACAGTGTTATAAGATACGACCTGAAAATTTTGGGCCTGTCCCCACCTATCAGCCAGGTATGCAATCCATCAGGCTGGTACACGAGTTGTTCAGTACTTTCACACCAGTGTCCTCCTTAAGGCATTGCAACAATGTTTGTGCTTAGAGTTAAGTATATGTTTTAATGTTCTACTAAATCGTGCTTTAAGCACTTAGATGATTTCAGATGAGCAGAGCAGCTGAAAGTAAAGTGTGATGGCTAATAAGTAAAGTGTGATGGCTAATATACCTACTCTTTGGACAATTTTGATTAACAGGTTATTTGCTACTATATAGAATATAGAATTATTAGTTTAGAAAAAGTGAGTAATTTTGTTTTCACTGGTGAAATAAATGTCTGGGTATGTGTATGATCACCCAGCTCTCAAATTTTAAGAAATGCTAACAAGTCTTTGATCTCCTTTCTGAAAAATCAGATTTATCTATTTAGGTTATAACTGTTTACAGTGCCTCTGGCACTGGCACTACAAATGTCAAAAA